>JASAMX010001076.1:0-12234 GCA_030248175.1 Microlaimidae sp. YZB2_3 | reverse complement strand
GAAACTCTGTATTTTTTTAATTTCTCAGCTTTACCGTAGTAAGCAAGCACGCACACGGTGAATCTTTTGTCATCGATTTTGACGATTTTTTATGAAAAACTTACCCCTGCCCACAATAATAGCCCACAAAATTTTTTTCAACAAAATATCTCCAGTGGTTCTCATTTGTTATGAACACCCCAAATATAGCGTTTTTCGACAATTCTGTACGCGAAAGATTGCTCAATTGGTGTAACGATTTAAGTTACAAATTACGCACTCAAAAAAAGCGGCTATTTTCTACTTTAAATTCATACCTTAATCGTTAACATTGGTACAATATTTGCCAAGATATTGCGTTTCTCGTACGAAAAAACCCTCGATTTAAAAAAACACGAAGTGAAGCAAAAAAAGGCTGGTTAAACTTCATAAAATCACTGCCGTCGTTTCGTGTTTTTAACGAAAAAATCGCGGGTTTTTTGTACAGAAAATGCAATATTTCGACAAATACTGCATTATTTTCACCGATCAAAGTATCAAACTAAACTAGAAAGTAGCCGCTTTCTTTGAGTTTATAATTCCTAACGTAAATCATTATACCCATTAAGCAATTTCTCACGTACAGAATTGTAAAAAACGTCATTTTTTGGGGGTCATAACTCCTGAACCACTGAAAATATTTTGTTGAAAAAATTTTGTCGGCTATTTGAGGCAGGGGTAAGGTTTTCACGAAAATTATCAAAATCGAAGATAAAAAGTTTGACTCCACACACCTTTAAACGAAAATATTCCTCGGTACATAAAGTTTTGTTTTAAAAATAAATCAAAGATAATAGCTGTCCAGCTTCATTTTTATAAGGTTTGATACTAGGTTTTTGTAAACTGTTTTAATGTTAAAAAATTTAAACCAATTTTTCATGAAATATGAGAAGCAGGACAATGAATATTAAAAAATACGGAATTTTAGTTTGTTGAAGTGATTTATCCAAATTTATATATCAAATATTAAAATAATTAGAAAACCTAACTTGTACAGTTTACTATTACCAATTAGACGCAAAACAAAATGCTAAAAATACAATAAACACTATTTTCTTGAATTTTTTTTCACACAGCTCAGCTAACCATTTGTCACCTTTAACCTTTTTAATTAATTTTGTCATTACTTGGCTATGTGTCAGTAATTCATAAATCTCACCTAATAAATAATTTACATATAAGGTGTCTACTAATTTGCATGAGCATGGATTGCACGCAGTTGATTAGACATTTTTGTATGTTGAATATTACGTCCAGTATTTTTTTTTCGCGGTTTTTCAACTAAAGAATTAAAAAGAGTCAACAGTTGCAAAGGACCTCAAGTGAGATTAAAGGATATGGTGGTATGGAGTTATTTATAGAGACGTAATGTCTGTGTTTGTGTGTAAGTGTCCCCAAACTTATAACCTGGGGACATTAACATCGATATCTGTGCAACGCCTTTTCACCAAATGTGGACCATATGGACTTTAGAAATGAAAAATTTCTTTTCTCCAAATTGGCTTAAACTTGGCAAAACTAATAGTTAATGGAAGAATATCATATTTTTTAGTTTAAAACGAATTAAGAAAGGAAAGGTTTTAATCCGAAGATTGTCCTAGCGGCTTGAGTATCACATGGACAATTTTGTGCTAGACAACGATTTTAACTAAAAAGAAAAGCTCCTACCCAACCACTAAACGGATTAGGTTAAATGAAGTATCATTAAAAAGCTAGTAGTCCGAAAATATTAAGAATATTAAGAATAAAAATATTAATATTAAGAATATCGTTAACGTTTGAATTTAAACAATTAACATGGGCATCTTTATACTGGACAACCAATTATTAACAAAGAAGTTTTCAGATTTTGTCGTTTGAAAAATTTTTTACTCTAACTGGCTTGGATATGAAACATTACTGAATGAAGAACCAGATTTTTTAAAAAATAACATGTATACTGCGGGCGGACAACCCATTTTCCGGATGTTTCTACTTAAGTTTTGCCACTTTTTAAATGGGTTACAGTTAATTGTAATAGATATTAGTCGCTGGCACAACAATACAACTGCATTGAAAACTAAACTATTAGGTGTTTACGTGCTCATAATGAACATTATGGATAATAATTTTTTCACCAAAACAGTTGAAAACAATTTAACGGGTTTTTAACTTTTAACATAATTCTGGGGTTTTTTATTAAAGACCTCAAATTTAACGTCAGAATCAAAATAAATCATTTAAAAAAATATCACTCTAAATTATGAATAACTACATAATAGACATGTTAGTTTGATGACTATAAAACTTGGTTAATATTTCGTCTGTCCAATGTGTTCAAAGATGAAAGCATAGAAAACAAAACCCAAAGCCAAAAAGTGTGAAGTAAATTTTTAAAGTGTTTACTTCGTCCAAAGTTTCTAAAGGACTTTTAGACTGATGGAAGTTGCCCTTTGAAGAACCCAGAAGTGTCCTTTGAACAAGTTCAGAATATTTTGTTTTGAATGAAATATGATACCCTATGAAATACTGTCCAAAAGACAGTCAAAAGAATATTCTAGCGTGTCCAAAATTATTCAAAACACAAGTCAAAAGATTTTAACTTTGTTTTGGCTGTTTAAAGGACACATTGAACTGTTAGAAGGACACTTTTTGATTGAAAAGAACACTTTTAGATTTTTAAAAGGGCAGTTTTGGATTGTGAAAAATGGTCTTTTGGGCTTTGTTTATTTTAGACTTTTTTCCCTTTGGATTTGTCATTTGGACTATGCCGTGGGCGTCCTTTGGACTGTTTTTTAGACTATCCTTTGGGCTTTGTCCTGTGGACAAAGTACATAAGGCTAAACAATGGTTCTTTAGACTTTTCGCTAAACAAGGGTCCTTTAAACACTTTGGACAAAGTATAAACCAGGCTTACTCACTTAAATATTCTGAAAACAGTGTTTGGGACAGTGATTAAAATTTGAATTAGTTACTATGGGCATCTGAAATTCATTACTTTTACCTAATAGAGCAAACAAAGTCGAAAAATAAAAAGAATATTATATGTCAGTCGTAGACTGGCCAGAGCTATTGTAGAGCTAAAGAACCAGCGCGTTGAAGAGAAAAACAAAAGTAACAGGTGTTTATTATTTTCTTTATTCTGTGACACATACCGCGTATGTGTCCCTTCCGTGAAAACTCAAAGTGCAAGCGTTAATAAAAGGCGATTATCCTTCCCTTTCATTGTCCGGCCTATGGTGTAATGGGTAGCACGCCAGAGTGGACTTTGGACTTTGAGGTTACGGGTTCAATTCCTCTATCGGCCAAATTTTTCAATAAATTTGGCTGTCTAAATTTTTCAGCGCCTGGTTATTTCCGCTTCTACTTTGGGTCGTCAAATATTTGGTTGCCGATACACACCTACTGGCATGTATACCAGTGTACCCCCCGTTCTACAGAAGATAGACGGGCTTGTTGGGGTTGGTGGAGGTGTGCGGATTGAATCGAAAAGGCTGACAGCAGCTCTTCTCTTGGTGGGAAGGTGTGATACATACCGCGTATGTGTCCCTTCCGTGAAAACTCAAAGTACAGGCGTTAATAAAAGACGACTATCCTTCCCCTTTCCTTGTGTGTTCCGCCGGTGCTGGGTGAGTTCATCCGGGGGGGTCCCTCCTGTATGGATCAAATTTTTCAATAAATTTGGTTGTCTAAATTTTTCAGCGCCTGGTTATTTTTGAAACTACTTTGGGTCGTCACAATTCTAAAACTAAGAATTACGACTGGAATTCGTAGTGGAACGTTTTTATGATAGTTTTTTGCACCTTGATAGAGATATGGAAAAACCGAAAGGCGAAAATTTAATGAAATCGCACTTGTTTTTAATGATAACATTACACTGATTATCGATGTAAGTTTTTATTTTAAAGCTCGTTCATAATGTTTTGTTTACTTTTATTTTTATAAAAAAAATCAAATATATTTAGAATGAATACACAATGAATTATTTATTTTAAAACTGTTTTTCAAGCATATAAAAATAATAAAAATTTTAAGCCATATTTTATAATAAATAAAGTTGATGTTATATAGCCACATGTTATAATCCTTTGTAATTACTGGAACGACTTGCTATGTGACCCGAAAATGATTACCAGAACAGCATGGCTATCAAGTGTAATTGATTTGCACCTTTTAATATTTGTTTTATGAGATTTAATCTAACATTAATAACATTAATAGACTATTATAGCATATTAGGTTTATAATTAAAAGAAAATATGGGTTTTTTTTTAAATTTTAATTTTTATGTATATTTGGGGTTTAAGTTTTTTTTTTTAAGTTTGTTATAAATGGATTTGATTAAAATTGTTACAATTTAAATTGTGAAATTATAAGCAATATAATAAAAAAACAAAACATCCTGGATTGCTCCAGGTGTAGCATTAAGCCACCATAATAAGGCATTGCGAAAAACTAGAAAAATAGTAATAAAAACATTAAGTATTTCATTAGTTTGCTTTTAAAATGATTTTATTTGTTTGTTTTTTTATATTGATTTGCGTTTTTTGAGGTCGCAAAAGGCGTTTGATGTATAAAACGCGAAAAGGGAACGCGTCAATTTTGCTCAGTGTTAAATTTGGCGTCAGGATCCATCGGGATACCGAAGTATCAATGTACCGCTGATCGCATGTACTTTGAAAGTGAGCAGCGAGACGCGATATGCGTTACTCGTCTGATTTGCAATAACAATCGCAAAGGTTTAAAAATGTTGGAGATGTTTTATTAGTTTATTTATTGATGAGAAAGCAGTTGAAAAGATATAAGAGAAAAGACTGCAAAAAAGTATTTTGCCTGAACAATACTTTTTTGGTGCTAAATGTTCGGAAGAAATCACGACTAAGTATGGCGCAACATTTATTTTTAAACTTCGTATATTTTGTCTAAAATATCGCAGGTTTTTTGTACGGAAAACGTAATGTCTCAAAAAAACACTGCAACAGTATTTTTTTATCAAGATATTAAAAGAAACTCAAAAATTTATTCGAGTGCATTATTTGTAACTTAAATTTTTATACCAATTGCATTTATTTAAGTATCTCCTAAACTGCTGAACATATTTTGACGACAAAGATTTTGTGAGTTATGGGGGCATAGGCAGAATCAGAATGAGTGAGGTTTTCACAAAAAATCATCATAATTGAATACAAAAAAATTTATTACCACACCTTTAAGAAATTTATAATATTTTATGTCAACCATTTTTTTGTTGAAAGTAAGAAAACAAGAATTAAATTCTAATACCAAGTAATTATTATTGACACCTTTTCTGTTTTACTACAATGGTTTGATGATTGTTGCATGGTTACAAATTATACTTTTGAAAATCACAGCATAGATTCATCCTTTGTTTATATGTATAAAAAAACCAACTGTATGCTCCAGTCGTTCTCTGTAGATATTTTTTTAATTTGCTATAATTTTAATAAACGTTCTAATTTTAATTTTGAATAAAAAAATACAAATTTTAAATTAGAATCTTAGCAAAAAATACACAATTTTACTTGCTTTTTTGATTTGTATAACAATTCGCGAATTAAAAATTTGGATTATACATTACCTAAACGAAGTTAGATTATACTACGAATAGCGATAAGAACAATTAAGTAAAGCCAATTAAAGTACAAATGTGGAATGATATAAAAGAATATACTTTTCGTAAGCATTTCCCATCAACGGTAATTAATATTTATAACACTTTTGCAAAATTTAATTGTTGCAATTTTCTACACTAAAACGGTTTCAATTAATAAATTATTTTTTTAAATTTTATTTTTTGATTCAATTACTTTATTATGTTACTGATTTTACTAGCCCGCAGTCAATGAACGACCAGTGAATTGGTTTTTCAACCATTACAAATAAGTTTTCGTTTTCCTAAGTTTCTTTAACATGATGTTTACTTTAAGGAAGACTTGGAAAACAAAGTTGATCAGGCGTTGGACACTTCATTACAACTTCGAAAACACCGCGATGCCCAAAAAGACACAAGAAAAGAAAAAAAAGTATGAAGAAATGGTTTTTAAACTAAATAGGGTATCTGACTTAATTTCGGCCAGGCCTTAATTTCGGCCACCAATTTAGAGTGTTAGAAAATTGGCTTATTTTTAAAACAGAAAAGAACTAGCATAAAAGTAACTGGATGAATGTTGCATAAAGTGTTTTTTCAAAACTTTTTTTGTTATTCTGCATTATCAAGTTTTCATACAAAAAGTAATTTTTTTGTGATTTCCTGGATTCTTGATTTATGTTTACATATTTATTTATGTTTTGTAATCTTAGAACGAAGCAATACATAACTTGAAAATAACTTCTATTTAAGGCTCAAAATTGTTAATTTTTATGTTTTGATATGTTTTTCAAAATAACTTTGCAATGTGTTTAACTAACTGCGCATTTTAAGATTCCGTTAATTTCGACCACCTAAAAATTTAAAGTGAAATAACCTGCCGTTTTTTTGCTGTTTTAAAATATCATCGTACTACTGTATTTATAAAGAATTTTTTTGCTCGTTTGACTTTTTTTGACGTTTTTTTAAGTCAAAAACAATTCAACAAAAAATCCAGGTTATTAGAACTTGTTTTTTTAAGGTTTGAACATAATTATTTAAAGTCTTGCTAATAACTATTAAAGTTTGCAAACGGGAAAAAATTAAGTTATATGTACCAAGAACAATACCTAAGGATAAATTTGCAACCTTTAAAAATTTTTATTGTTCGTTTTGGCAATAGTTATAGCCAGTTTTTTTCTGGGTGGCCGAAGTTAATGGCTCGCGCTTTAATTGCGGCCACTTTAAAAAAACAAATTTAAACCTCCACTGATCTTTAAGTGTAACAGAAATTTTAAAATTTTGTACTGGAATAACAGAAATAGCTATCGTTTAATTTTTAGACCAAATTTTGGGTCGACTGGAAAAACCAGAAAAAACTTATCCAAAATCAAGTCAGCCGAAATTAAGTCAGCTACCCTATATCTTTAATTATTAAATATGGGTTTTTGTGTTTTTTGAATAAATTTATTCAAGTATTAAGAGTTAAAAGCTTTAACCAAAAATTTTACCATTTCCTTCTTTCACTATAATTCTACTTAAAAAAATTCAAAATAATATTTTATGTAATAAACTAAATGTATTCCGTACTGAGTATATTTAAAATCATTAAAAGTAGGCTGGAGGTTATACCAAAAATAAATAACATAAAAACAATTGATAAATTAGCGATTTCATATATTATTTTAGACACAAATTATGCCTTCTTTTCTTATTACTCTCAGAAAAAGAAAAATCAATTTCTAAGCAAAAAAACTGTTCCATTATATTTCGTAAAAGCCTGTAATTATTTGAATTTAATATAGGAAGTAATCGTGAATCTTTAAAGCATGACTTAATTTCATTTCATACTCACAAGTGTAATAGCTTCTGTCGGACACGAGAAAACTCATGCGGCCCGGACAGCCTTAGTACACTTGCGAGTATATATGAAATGAAATTAGAAGCAATTATAATGGCTTCCTCTTTATTTTATTTCGCGCGAATTAAAATGGCTACTATGCCATTATTATGAAGGGTGTTATTTAAATAGAGAGGCTCATTATAATAGCCTACTCTGACTTAATTTTTTATATAGGAGTTGCACATTGTTGGGTATAATATATTTTTGTGATAAAACTAAGAGATTCTTATATTCATTAATTTTTACAAAAATAATAATTTGTGAATAAATTTTAGATAAAGTGATTTTTTGCTGAAAGCCTTAGTCAAGAAGACGCGCCCCAATTGAGCCGTATGATCCTAAATAGGGCACACTATATCAGTTGATCTATAACGTGAAACAATTAAACATAATGTGAGATAAAAATATTAGTGTATTTCACTCTATATCCTAAATAATTATTCTGTGTAATAAACTTATTAAAGGTTATCTCGGCTAACCAACATTAGAAACCTCTAATACTATATTTTTTAAATCAAATAATTTAGAAATATTAAAATTTAGACATTTATGGCATCAGAAGAAGCTCAGTATGACTTTTTTACCAACAGCTATGAACAGCAGAAATCTCAGTTAAAACAACATGAACCTAGAAGAAGTAGAGATTCGGATGGAAATCAGGCCGGTAATAATAAACTATTAAAACCAAAGATTTTATAAATTAACGCAATTTAATTATAATTCACTGGCATTAAAAATGCTTTACAAATAATTATTTATTACGGCCATTATGTTTAAATATAAAAGTTCCTGGTAGTAAAATGGAATAAAAACTGAAAAATCGTGCTCACTGCGGTCTTTCACAATTGCAAAATCTTTAGTTTATTTATATATTGTTTATCGCACGAACGCTCATAGGGCACTAAAGTCGGCGAGGCATTATGGGTAAGCTATTTATTTCATAAACTACTGCAACAAAAATATTTTTTGCAACAAAAATTGGTAAAACGACAGGTACTGTTTCGGTGTCCTTGCTACACCGATGTTTTGTAAAATATTATCCATAACATGTTTTCGTTGCTTTATTGTTTTACAAGTGATTCGAAAAATATTGTTGTCTTGAGAGTGGAGAAGAATGAGCAAACTGGCTGATTCTGAAAATTGTTTATATATTTTTTTGATAATATAGTATAGTATTAAGTATGTATATTAAATTTATAATTTAGAAGAAACAAGACCGTTGTTGGGATTCGGAGCTTCTGAAAAACTTCAAGAATTTAGCCGAGCTCAAAACATACCATATTTCAAGCAGCTTCGGAAAGAGTCCAAAATATATTTCACACCAAGCTTCTTACCAGGTATATTAATGCAACACTATTATATTTAAACAAAATCAAAGTTAGCTATTTCTAATTTTTAAAAAAAACTTCCAGACTTAAAGAAATAGTTGAAGTAATTTTTTAATATTTTTAAAGTGGACATATCAGCGAAACAAGAGAGAAATATTCGCAGCATAGAAGAAGAAGGTTTGTATGCTGGACCAGATCTTGACATAGCTGACAGAAATGTCAACACGATGGAACAACGTTTATTAAGACAACCCGATCAGGTTAGTTATTTTAAGAAGAAAAAATGTGCAAGTAGGATATTTTGTTTAATCATCGGTAGCGTATAAAGTTTGAAATTTTTTATTCTAATATGTATTAAGTCAGTCTTCGCGGTATGCAGAACGCTTAAGTTTGGAAAGGTTCGTAAAGGGAAGATTAAAAGAACGCATCCATTTTATGGAATTTTAGGGTCGAGGCTGGTTTGGAGAAAATGGTAAAATTATTCGTATGCTGGCTGGCTTAGCCAGTTTTCCACTGCGACCGGATTTAAAAGAAAAAGATGATCTAACGTTTTATGGAAAGGTGTGTTTTTTGATATAATTTTAAAAAATAAAATTAAATACTTAATTTTTATGCATTTTAACACATATACCATCAAATTTTAACTTTGATATAACAGTAAACACATTTTTATACATGATAATACACGTAGAACATTGTGATGTGGTGTGTTTATTTTGAGGCCATGCAAGGAAGAACAGCGCGAAGTGACGGTATGTATCAACTGGACGTGGATATATGCAAGATTATGTTCACTCATCACGCATTGTTTTCCAAAGAAAATGTACTTGGCATGAGACTTCTTCAGCAATATCAAAACTACTTGAAAAGAGCCGAAGAAAAACTAGCCGCCTACCACAATCACAAGGTTACTTATATAATAGTTTCATAATTGTTTCCAAAGTTCGGTTTTTAATAATCGTAAATGAGCAATTTTTAATAAAAGCTCGATTATTTTTTAAATTATATTATTATTTTGAAAATCAAAATTTATGTATAGAAAATTTTGTAAAGCTAACTAACTGCATAGAAAAACAGTGCAGTTACATACAGTGCAATTAGGTTTATTATTTTGTTTAAAATTAAATTAAAGATAGACAATTTGAAACTCTTTATGTGCTTTTCTGGTCGAAAATAATTGGTTTTTTTAGTTCTAAGTGAGATTATTATTTTCTTTTTAAAGTTTTATAAAAAACTTGTGAATTTAGAATGTGGGATGTGGGATTATATCCAACACATTGTCATTTTTAGCTGCATGCGGTTAAACAATCATTCGAAGCAATAGTCAGTCAAACAGCGGAAAATGTAACTATTCAAATGCAAGAACGTATGAATTTAATGCAAAAAGAAATAAGGTAATTTAGATCATTTTTTAATTAAACATTGGTTACAAATACATTGTATTATGTATAAAATAGGTCGCCATTAATCAAACGGATGTTATATACGTTTTAGAATTTAAAAATTTTAACTTTGTCAAACCTTTTACGGTAAAAAACAGTCAAATATCGATGAATTGAAACTATTACAAAAGATATCTAAAACTCATGTTCTAGTTCTTAACAAAAAAGAGACTAAAACTGCCAGGGAAGTATTTGAAAACTGATAAAAAGTAAAGTTGCTAAACATAAATAAAATTGCATGAGGTACACCATGCAAAATCGCGGGTTTAAATGTTCATGTATGCTGGATATTTTTTGACATCCACTAGGGAGCGCGACACGACGGTCCCACGACACGACGATCCCCGGAGGCGAAAAGTACGACACATCGGCCCCAAGAATGAGAGGCAGTCCGAAACGATGCTTTCGAAAGAATGCATTTGCAACGCTACTGTTGCAACTTTAAGAAAAACAATATTTTGACAGTATTAGAAAGCGTGCAAATTAATTAAATTAGACCAAATAAAATAGATAAAATGATTTTAAAAATTTTACCATCTTAAGTTTAACATAATTTTGGAATACATTTTTATTTATTCTGTTGTACTCTTTAAAGTTAAATTTTTGTTTCGATTTGAAATTTAAAAATCGATAAAACAAGCTAAAACTTTTGGATTTAACGAGTAACATACTTTAGTTATTGCAATAAAAGACTGCTTAAATTTAAAAGAATAAGTTATAATGCCGCAAATGCTATGAATTTACTTATATTCGGTATAATAGTATAGAATTTTACAACGGTTAACCAATAATTTACTGAAAATTAGATTGTGTGACAGGTAAAACCGAAGACATGTAAAACCGGGGACAAGTAAAACCCGTGTACACAAAAAGTATAGAAAACCGTGCGTTCAAGAATAACGTCGCTAAAAAATGATACTTGTATTCATTTACTACGTGAAATCATTAATAATTAAACAACTCGCACTCTTTAAAGGCTTTTTATCTTAAATTATTGTTTTAATCCTATGTCTTAATAATTTATAAAACTTAAATTTTTTATCAGCAACATATTAGTTGTCGTAAATAGACTATGGCGCCAACTTTGCCGAATGCGTCTGTTGTCTCCTCCTTTAAAAGGTCTGCCTTATATGGGCGAAGTGTAAAAAAGAAGTTCCGTCTTATGAAGGAGGAGCACAGTAAAGGTTCGGCTTTATATGGGTGGAAGTACAAAAAGAGAAAGAGAGAACAGGAATATCACAGGAAATCCTGGCTCCACTGATTCACTGGAATATTGTGTATAGCCAAAATATTAAATTGCTAAATTTTAAAAGATTTTTAAAATCGTTTAAATTAAATATAAAAATATTTTAAAATCATTTTAAAGATATCATAAGCAAAACATTATAGACAGATTTAGTAAACATTATAAAAAGATTGGCACGAATATTTACAAAATTTAAAAATGTGTGCGTTATATACTAAACAGAGGAAAATTTAAAATGAACGGGTAAAACTTTTCGTATACTCTTCATTTGTTTAAAACATAATTTTCGCATGGAAAATTTATTTTTTCCGTCACATTTCAATAAAAACGCAATTATCATTATGTACAGGAGTGTTTACCTTATATAAAAATAACTCAATGACGTTGGCATTAGCGTTGTCCTTGGTTTTACCTTTCCCATTCCAAAATAATTCGGCGTTTTTAAAAAATTTTTAGATTTTTTTATGTTTTTAGCTTGATTTTAAAGTTTCGCTTAGGGAAAGCAAAGTTTTCCTTTATTATAAAATTGAAAACGTTTTCAAAGATATTTTTCCGAAAATATTACGCAGAATGTATTTTTAGGGCCAAATAAAGTGTTTTTAAAAAAAAATATATTTATATTTCATGTTTGTTTTTAAAACAAAATGAAAAAGCTCTACGCTAAAACTTGATGACAATAGCAGGTAGAAAACCCGCATTTTTTATTGAAAACGCAACATTGTTCCCAGCTG
>JASAMX010001075.1:0-16353 GCA_030248175.1 Microlaimidae sp. YZB2_3 | reverse complement strand
TATTAGCAAGAATGTAGATAATTTAAATAAAACCTTACCGTGCAATGAAAGAAGATTTAATGCGTGTGAGTTGATTAATAGTAGTAATACATGTACAGCTTATGTTACTAGAAGAATATTTGGTAATAACTTATGTTCTGATCAAACTGTAATAGCTCTTCAATAGTATATTTAATTACTTGCAATATATGTGAAATGCAGTATGTTAGAGAGACTTTTAGAAAACTTGAAACGCGCCTTAATAGACAAAAAAGGGACATAATTAAAATCACTAAAGATAAAAATCATTCTTATAAAAATATTGAAATACAAGTACTAGAGAAAGTCAAAGATAGAATAAATAGTCAAAGATAAAGCAGAATTAATTAATAGGAAAAATTTTTGGATTCAGGTCCTAGGAACAGCATACCCTTTGGGTTTTTATGATAAAATTAAAGGTTATGGCTTAATTTTGAATAACAAAGATCCTAGAAATTATAAAAACCACCCATATCTCTTTTATAAATTTCCTTCTATGCAAATTATTTGTAAAAGGGGTAAGAAGAGCAGAATTAATAAAAAAACGTGAAAAAAGATATATCAGCTAATTGCAGTGGTTTTCTCTTAAAAATTTCAAATTAATTTTAATAAAAATGAAACATTATAATATTAATGCCAGAGTAAAATTAGCTATTTTAGGAATGGCAGCATTTAGATTCAATAATATCAACAATAACCTGGAATTATTAAAATATGAAGATAAAATAGCATACTTAAAAGTACAATATGTAAGCAAGGGTATGGATCTTATTAAATTTGATAATATTTTTAAAGATAAAAATCTTATGAAACTATTACCAGTAGAAGAAAAAACACTTGGCAAAATTAGAATTGTGTATACTTATGATATCAAGATAGGTAATCTTATTTGTAACTATAATAATTTTTTTTAAAAATCTTACTTTAGAAAAATTAACCAAAATTATTAATTCTGATTGTGAATGCTATAACTCTAAATGTAGAGATAAATATCTTGGACACATAATCTCTGGAGATCTTACAATAATTAAAAATATACATTTAAGAAATCTATTAAATTACGGTACCAAATACAAATTACCTAAGCAAAGTGATTTTGAAGAAGTACGTAAAACAGCAGAAATGGTAGTTGATTGTCTTATAAATAAATGTATTAATAAACAGAAATGCGACCATACCAAGTTTGATAACTTTGTTTTACAAATTAGAGAAATTATTAACAATCGAATTAACTTCTGGTATGGTAAAGATATAAATAATATTATAAAGATTAAAACGCTAGGAAATAAAAATATCATATTAAATAAATGTAAGAAATTATATAAGAAATATATTATTACTCAGGCAGATAAAGCTAATAATAACTTCGTCTTAATATGTAAAAAATTCTATGCACTAAACTTATGTAATAAACTTACTTAATATCAATTCTTACTGGAATTAAAATTTAAAGATAATAAATGGAGTATTAGAGGTAATGATGTATATAAACCAATCAGAGATAGGGATCATAATAAACTAATAGAGAAAGATATTGAATAGTCTAAAATGTACAATTGTAAAGTATTAGATCAACATAAGGGGCTACCTTTGATATTTAACTATCCCAAACTACATAAAAAAACCCACTAAATTTGAAGAAATTGCAGGATCTAATAAAGCGAGCACTAAAACTTTATCTATACTTCTAGGCAAAAGACTTAAATTTTTTGAAAATCACTTTATCAACTACTGCAATGCACTCAAGAATAAAAGTGGCCATGTATACTGGTCCCTTAAAAATAGCTTGGATGTTATTAATAAATTAAATGAATCTTCTGAACCATATCATCTGTTGAGTGGAAATTTTTCTACCTTGTATACCAGTTTGTCACGTGAGGCTATAATCAAAGAACTTAACAAACTAACAGACTTACTTTTTAAAAATTCCAACAAAAAATATTTAGCCGTAGGATACAAAATTATATTCTATAATAATGATAATACTATTAATAACGCTATATATGATAGTAAATTCATTAAAAAGCTATGTCAATATGTTATAGATAATACTTACGTCATGTTTGCGTCATGTATAACATTTAAACAAATCTCAGGTATTCCAATAGGTGGTAATGCATCTTCGCAAATTGTAGATCTTGTTCTATGATTTATGGGATTTAACTTTCTTAAAAACAACCCGGTTGAACGTAAACAGTTAAAAATCACTACTAGAAATTTTGATGATCTATTGGATCTCATCAGTAATGATTTTTTGAAAATATGTAACAAAATTTATTTAAAAACTCTTACTTTGAATGATACATCCATATTACCTAATAAATGTAATTATTTAGACCTCTGTATAGATACTATAAATAAGGACATATATTTTAACATATATAATAAAACGGATGATTTTAATTTTAAAGTTAAACGGCTTATTAATAAAAGTAATAATGTATCTAATATGTTAGGAATTAATATCTTTATGTCTCAATTAATTCGCTTGGCGCGAATATGTACAGAAATTGACAAATATAAGGATAAGATTCAAGAATTAATACAATTTTATGAACTTGGATAAAATAAAAAATAACTATCAAGTAATATGATAAAATTTTGTAAAAAGTACAAAGCTCTTATTAGCAAATATGATATATTAATCGTAAAAGACCCCAAAAAGTTTACTGAAAAATGTTTTATTAAAAACTGGTATTTATATGCATCACGCCCTGTTCGTTATTATTTTTCGGTTAAAGAATTTTCACAAAGAATAACTACCAATGTTTGTGTAAAAATACAACAAAAATAGACAAGGATATAACTGTGAACCAATTTTATGTCACAAAAAATCTAAAAGGAGAAAGAAAAATATGCAAATTTTGAGGTAAAGAAAGGAGAATAGGATTCAATAGTGAATGTTTCTACTGAAGTTTATCGCAATACCTAAATAGCAAATTATTAAATTTTAACAAGATTTATTTAAAATTAAAACCTATATATCGTAAATCAAGGAAGAGCGTGGAGCGCTCTTTCCCTTATATTAAATGGGTTAAGTCACTGCGCGGTTAACCGTTGTTGATGGCGTAATCGAAAATCAACAAAACCTTTAAGCCAATTAAAAATCTAAACATTTTACATAACTAAAATATTACCTATATTTTTCTGATATTAAAAACCTAAAAATTTTTGCTAAACATACCTGAATTTCATACTAATAAGCTTAATTTGCTTAACTTTTTTTTTGTGTTTTTTTTGGGTCCCCCAAAAATTTTTTCCTGTGGTAAATATTTGGAGCTGATTTTTTGCACGTAGATGCTAAATTGCCACCTCACCTGAATTTTATTCTCGTATATGCTCTATTGCCCGTAGTTAAACCTCTGTTCATGTGAAAAACGACCAATTTTTTTTTAAGTTACGCATTAGGTACTGGGGTACTTGTGTGACACTTTTTTTCCCTTACTGAATTACATATTAAGTAACTTCATTCAGTAATACACATTCTCTTGTGGTTATTTTTTGGTTTAAATTATAATTCCTTACCTTTTTATAAAAATTACTAATTTTCAACAGGAAGAGCGAAAAAATATCCTTACCACTAATTAGCAGCCATATCGCAACAATCAAAATTTAAAAAAAAAATGTGAGCATGTGAGATGTGACATGTGAGCTCTGCGGGATACAATGTTTCAATAGACGGAAATTTATCAAAACCGAAACAGAAAAAAAGTTTTTTTACATGGAATACTATGAAGCTACAATCACTCCAAAAATTTAATGCGAGAAAAGACTGGTCTGGGTAACCTCGTAAAATTGTATGGAACCTGGAAAAACCATTTACAATGGTGTGGTTTTGTTGTTTAAAAATAAATCATCAATCCAGAAAAATCAAGCACAAAACAAAAGTCCAAATAAAGCTAATTTCCAAAAAAGTGGTTAAATCAGGTGTAACTAAAAAAATTTAAACAGAAGAAAAACACACTATTTTATATGGTTCTTTCAGGCTCCATACAATCTTACGGAAATACCCAGACTTAATTTTTGTATAGTATACTGCTTAAAATTACATTGAAATTTTGGATATAAAAATAATTGTATTCATATCATGAGGAGACCATGACGTTTCTTTTAAAATGAGTAAATTTTTTAATGTTTTATATCTTTAATAAATGACATTGAATTCAATGCATTAAAAGGCGGAAATTCTAGCAAAAGACGAAACAAAGTTTCGAAAAAAAGCCTTATATTAAATGGAATAGTATAAAGCTACATAAGTCTAAAAACTAAATGCCAGAAAATACTGAAACAAGTCTCTTTAAAACCTGTAAATTAATAACAGATTTTGTGAAATTTTCAGAAAAACAAAACCCCATAAAAACAATACGTGTAAAAGCTTTATTTTGCGTTTTTTAACCATTAATAAAACTTAATTCACATAAATTTCCCACAAAGTGAATTAAGCTTTAACATGAGTTAACCAGCTGTAAATACCACAGTATTAGTTAAGTCACACGTCGTCAAAACGATACAAAAAAAGTATAACGCAAGCGTCACAGTAACCATGAAAAATTTCTGTCAAAATAAGTTATCGCATTGCGCATTAAATTTTGTAATTTATCATTATTTTTGTATAAAGCAAAACATACCGCCATATTAACGGCTTTTTAAAATCAAATATCAAGTTCTAAGTCCGAAAAACATTGAAAAATTCAGATTTAATATAAGGCGACTTTTTCTTTAATGTTTCTATTTATTACATAAAACAAATTAGCTGTCAATGTATTTGATAAATTAAAAGTCGCCTTATATTAAATCTGAATTTTTCAATGTTTTTCGGACTTAGAACTTGATATTTGATTTTAAAAAGCCGTTAATATGGCGGTATATTTTGCTTTATACAAAAATAATGATAAATTACAAAATTTAATGTGAATGCAATAACTTATTTTAACAGAAATTTTTCATGGTTACTGTGACGCTTGCGTTATACTTTTTTTGTTACGTTTTGACGACATGTGACTTAACTAATACTGTGGTATTTACAGCTGGTTAACTCATGTTAAAGCTTAATTCACCTTGTGGGAAATTTGTGTGAATTAAGTTTTATTAGTGGTTAAAAAAACGCAAAAATAAAGCTTTACACGTATTGTTTTTATGGGGTTTTGTTTTTTCTGAAAATTTCACAAAATCTCTTATTAATTTAAAGGTTTTAAAGAGACTTGTTTCAGTATTTTCTGGCATTTAGTTTTTAGACTTATGTAGCTTTATACTATTCTATTTAATATAAGACTTTTTTTGAAACTTTGTTTCGACTTTTGCTAGAATATATTTCAATTTTTGTTTTTTAACTGGAATGGAGACCGCTGTAGAAGAAATACAATGACTAGCCAACATTGAAGAAATCGATAATGGCACAAGAAATTTGGAGAATTAGGCAAGTAAAAAAAAAATTTGGACGATCAAAATGAGGTGATTTTATTATAAAATTATTTTTATAAATATTTTAATATTATAAATCAAAAAGTTTATTAAAAAACCTTGCAATACCTCGAAAATAGAATTTAAATCTTAGATCATATATTCAAACATTTACAAATAAGGCTAACTTAGACATTTTTGAAAAAATTTTGTAAAAAATAGCAATTATTAGATATTTTTAGTTTATATTATTTAATTTTATAACTGTATAAGTTACAATAGTTTCCTAGAATAAACAACAAATTGTAAAAACGAGATTAAAATATAATAGTATTACATGAAATAACTATAACAGCGTGTAACTGAGACACATACTAAAATACAATAATATTTAGCATATATCTATATCAAGAGTATAAATAAGACTTTTGGCTTTTCAATAGGGGCACTTTATAAACTATAAAAAATAAAAAGTAAGTATTATACATCTATTAATTTTTTTAAAATTCATTTTTAAAATAAAACAGTATTATTTTAAATAGTTGTTTAAAACAAACTAAATTATAAAAGTGAAACTTAAACGTAATATTATTACACTAAATAATTATAACTTTGTGCAACTAAAACACTTATTTAGATATAATAATATCTGGTAAGCATCTATATCAAACGTATAACAAAACTTTGGCTATAAAATAAATTAATAATAAAAGATAAACTAAGAATAAAGAAATAAAACTAACCAGTGTAAATAAAAATAAAATATGTATACACAAAATATAAAAAAATATATTTAAAAAACGTAAAAACAGAGTAAGAATACTGACGCAAACTGAAAATATTATAAATAAAATACAAAACATGTTAATATTTCATGTTAATATTGTTTCTATTTCAGAGCATAATTGCATGAAAAATATATCCAAAATTATTATATATATCCTTCTTTTTAAATTTTTTTACCAGCAAAATTTCTGAACTCTCTTAATTTAATATAAATGTTTATTAAAATTTAGGAAGAAGAAAATATCTAAAAGGTTTTTTGTACTAACTATGATCGTTCAGCATTTTTATAAAATATTCCTACCGCTTAGTTATTTAACATCATACTAATCAGGAATGATACCTACTAATAAATAAATATGACAGAAAGTGTTTTCTGATCAGTCCCAGCTTTCCCTCATATTCATAAAGCTTGTTCAAACAAGGGACGAAACAGGCATATAGAATAAAAAAGTTTTTTTTAAGTAAAAAAATAGTCTATTATCAAAAGCATTTAATAATATCAATTTATATTTATATTTCATATAATTCTACTAACATATAATATGGTTTATAACTTAATAAACTCTCTTTTAATATAAATATATAACACTCTGTAGTTATCATCAACTACTAGTAAAGGCATTTTTTCAACTAACAAAAAATTTTTCTCTAATTAAAATATAGTACCTTTAATACTTTTCATTCAACAAATAGTCACTAACAAAATCTACTCACAATAACATTTACTAATTTCATTCTTTGAAACATTCAATAGGCATATTATTATTAAAATTCATCTAATTTTGCACTCTTACCACTAATAATGCATATAATATCTACTAACACCTAGTATATATGCTTTTTGCATATATACGAAATGTCTCTAGCATGTATGCTTTTGCATACATGTGAAATGTCTCTTTAGTGTATTATGATTTATGCATATACGTGAAATGTTTTCTTTAGCATGTATATTTACACATACATATGAAATGCCTCTTAGCTTATATGCAATATGCATATGTGTGAAAAACTTATGGCAAAAAGGCTCAATGCATACTTATTAATTGTTTATATTTAATTATACATAAACATATAAGTACATTATTCATATATTTTTATTGCACTATTTTTTAAAAAAAATTTTCTAGTTATAGCAAATATTTTGGTAGTCTAACTACAATAGGTTTTATTACAATTCCTCAGACACCTTCCATCTTTTTATTATCCTTTTATTATCCTAATTGTTTTGTAATTTACTTACTCTAAGTTTTGTATTATGTCTTAATTTGTTTATTTCTCATATATTTAGGTTCTTTTGAATTAAATGTTTTGAAAATTCTTATAACCTTTTATGTATTTAAATTATATTTAGCTTATTTCTATTGTATATTAGTCACAAATAAATTGTTTTTTTATTTTCACTTCTAATTTAGCTTAGTAGGTTTTATCTTTTATTTGTAATTTACCTATTCTGAAGTTTTTATAGTATTTCTTTACATTTTTTTTTATTTATATTTGTTCTTAATTGTATTTTAAATTTCAATTTTAGCGGCAAAATTTTTTGTATCAGTTAGTTTTTTATAATTGTTTTGTATTTCTTCTTCTATTTTAGTACAACTGAGGATGACCAAAAAACAGGTTGAAAGCTTTTGTATATTATTATGTGGACAACAAACGTTTTAACCTTTGTTACTATTGCTTTATCAATAATTTAATTTTTTTCTTTGTTGTTTTTAAATATAAATGGGAATTTTCTTTTGTTTATTTTTCTAGTAAATATTTTATTTCCTCGTTGGTTTAAAATAAACACTTTAACATACTCTTTAGAACTGCAGAATTTAATAATTTATTGTTTTTATATATCCCTTAAGATTTTCTCTGTAAATCTCTCTCAAATGAGACTTTTGATATCAATTCTTTTTAAATTTTATGTGTGTAAAAATAAACTTTAGACGATTATTTATATTCATTTAGCGTTTGACATTTCACAATACATGAGAAAATTAAAAAAAATAGAGCAAACTACATCCTGGTTACTTGTTTGTGATGTGAGTTGATTTCAAAAAAAGAAAATTATGTTTTTTATAACCCGTCCATTTAACAAACAGAGAAGCAGCCTTCACAGCAACATTGTAATGGTAATGATTGGGATTTTTGATTATCCATGTACAATCTTTCGGACCACAGATCGAATTGGGATTGTTTTTTGTTGGACCCAGCAGGGTTTGGTTCATAGAACTAATTATTCTTGGTCCACAGTCACAATTTTCTTCTTCTAAAAATTGCAGAATGTAGCGTTAGTGTTACTTTCAAGGAAAAAAATAAGCTATGGTTAATTTATATTGTGCTGACCTCATAATTTTTAGTGAGAGACATGAATGGATCAATTAAATGGCGGCTAGCGGTTACGCCCTTAATTTCAGCCTGAAGGATTTTAACTTCAAAACGCTTTTAATTCCCACTTTTCTACAAAATATACAAAAATTAGTCAACTTTAGCCCTTAAAATGATATTTTTGGTTTAAATTGAATAATTTTATAAATAATTGTTAAATCATGGTGTTTAATATTTAATATTAAAACCTTGTTGCTAATTTTAAATGATTTTATTTTAAATATTCAATCCATTACTGCAAATCTTCGATTTCCACTACAATAGGTTTTATTTGCCATTAGAATTGAATTGAATATAGACAAAACAGGAAAAAAGTGGCATTTAAGACTGGCTTTCTGTAGTAAATTTTGATTTTAAAGACCCCCATTCCAAGCTGTCAGATCGATAGATTAGATTTTGCTAGATAAGGTAGATAGTCTTAGATTTTGCTTAGAATGATATATGTGATTTTTGAGATAATGTGGACCACAATAAGACCATTTTTAGCTCAAATTGACCAACACTTGTGTCTGTGGCACCCCCTGAAAGTTGGCACCTTTGCTTTCTTGAGAATTTAAACAAAAAATTGACTTTTTTGATTGACAATACAATCTTACAGTTTATTTTTTTCCGGTTAAATTTTAATATTATATTTGTAAAAGTGTGTGAATTTTAAAAATAAACTTTGTTTTAATAAATTTTAAATATTTACACATGAAATTTTAGAATTTTTCCAAAAAATCCATAATTTTAAGATTTTTTTGATTTTGAAAATCAACCAGTACACCCTCTTAAATATTTAATCCACACTGTTCCATTGTTACTATTTAGCTGCCATGCAGTTCGGTTAAAGGTGAGGTGCGGATTCAAACTTTTTGTTTTTGATTTTGATAATTTTTTGTGAAAACTTTACCCCTGCCCCATTATCCCACAACAATTTCTTCAACAAATTATCTCCAGAGGTTCAGCAGTTATAACCCCCAAAAATGGCGTTTTTTGACAATTATGTACGTGAAAGATTGTTCAATGGGTATAATGATTAAGGTTACAAATTATGCACTCAAAAAAAGCGGCTAGTTTTCTACTTTAATTTGATACATTGATTGTTAGGAATGGTGCAGTATTTGACAAAATAATAAGTTTCTCGACAAAAACTCTCAATTTTTTCGCTAAGAACACGAAATAAAGGAAAAAAGTTTGGGGAAACTTCATAATATTACTGCTGTCGTTTGGTGTTTTCAACAAAAAAATCGTGGGTACGATTTTTTTGTTGAAAATGTACGGAGAACGCAACATCTCAAGAAATACTGCACGAATCTTAATAATCAAGGATCAAATTAAAGTAGAAAGTAGCAAGTTTCTTTGAGTTTATAATTTGTAACTTAAATCGTTATACCCATTATGCAATCTGTCACGTACAGAATCGTCAAACAACGCCATTTTTGGGGGGTCATAACTCCTGAACCACTGATATTTTATTGAAATATATTTTATTGAAAAAATTTTTGTGAACTTATGGGGGCAACGGTAAGGTTTTCACAAAAAATTATTAAAATCACACTTTTAACTATCAAAAAATAAAGAAAAAAAATACCCTTTTTAGAATTAGTCATTTGAATGGCTAAAATAGACTAGTGAACAATTGTGATAATTTAGTGATACATTTCTTACCATATATATGCTATTAATTTTTAAAGCTAAATTTTTATAGGCAAAAATAATCGATGTTTTTAAAAATTAATTTTACGGGTAAAAATTTTAAAATTTGGTAAAAATTTTAAAATTTTTATGACCAAAATTTTGCAATTTTTCGAAAAAAAACCTAAATTTTTGAATTTCTTATTTTGTCTGAATTCACCCAGTTTACCAATTTGTAAGCATGCATTTTAACTGATATTCTGACATTATTCAGTCCTCATACTGACCCTTTTACCATTATAAAATAAACGAAGATAATGTACTACTTTTTGAGAATTAATCATTTGAATAACTACAATTTTAAAAGCTAATACAAAACATTACGCAATTGTAATACTTCTGTTATAGATTTTTTACCACATATGCTATTAATTGTGCTCAAACCAACTTTTCATAGGTAAAAATATCTATCTATCTTTTTAAAAAAAACTTTGTTGAAAGAAAACTTAAAAAAACTTTATTTGTAAAATTTTTTAATTTTTAGAACCAAAAATTTATAGCTAAACAAAAAAACTAAATTTTTGAATTTTCTATTTTATCTAAATTCTCTCAGTTTACCATTATTATAAAATAAACAAAAAAATGTACCACTTTTTGAGTATCAATCATTTGAATTACTATAACTTTAGGAGTTATTACATAACATTACACAATTTTAACTTCTGTTTACGTCTGTTTTCTTTTTAAGTTTTAAAATTTTTTTAAAATGTAGTATGTTCTGTACTATAAAATAGATAACAGTGCGCGCGCTTAGCACAATTTGTATAAAAAACTTATAGCTAAAATCCTTCAGGCTAAAATAAAGGGCACAACCGCTCGCCGTCAGGAAGAAAAGAAGAATAAATAAGCGGGAATAGAATTAATAAAAAAAAGTTGGCAGTGATAATGTAACCAATTAGTATTAAGTTGCGTCAGGTGGTTTTCTACACGTGATATTTTCTTGAAAAACGAGTGGTTACTTTACTAACCTGCTGTTTTCACCCTAATAGACTTCGTCTTTAGTTTAAATATCTTGCAGCGGGTTTTTAAATCCAAACCAACAAATGCTGTGCGCTTTCTACAGTGTAAAGTAAAGGAGAAAAAACCATTAAGGCTGATAAACTTGTTCTAAATTTCTTACAGCGGTTTTTTATACGCAAACCAATTGATGCTGTGTGCTGTGTATAGTGTAAAGTAAAGGAGAAAAAAAATAAATAGCAAAACATTTTTAATTTTTTTAAAAAACACCTTTAATCATATGATTGTAATTGATAATCAAGCGATATTTTACTATGCAGAAAAAATAAGGCAAAAATGACATAAAATAATTTTATAAAAAGTTATTTATGGTTCAAAAATTAACCAAATTTAGCCCTTTAAAAATTTGCAAATTGAGTAATTTCATAAATAATTATTAAAAATTGGGGTTTTGATCTTTATTATTAAACGGCTTTTGTTAAAAATTTTAAACAATTTGAGTGTTAAATAATCGAATCAATGCAGGAATTATTGAGGTCAGCTAGATTTTATTTGCCTATAGATGTTTATAATTAGTTTAAAATAAAAAAGTAGTTTAAAGTTGTTAAAATATTGTTATTTTATCGGGAAAATTGGGGTTAATTTAGAAAAAATAAAAAAAAAATTAAGGTTTTTTGTAAAATAGTAAAATTTTGGCTCTAAAAATTAAACAACTTTAACTATTAAGTTGATTTTTTTAAATATCACATATTCTTATTTAAAAAGTGTTAGTTCGAGCACGATTAGTAGCATATGTGGTGAGAAATGTATAACAAAAGTATTACAATTCTGTAATGTTTGGTATAAGCTCCTAAATTAGTAGTAATTCAAATCATTGATTCTAAAAAAATGGTAAATATTTTTTTCGTTTATGTTATAGTGTCACTATAAGGGCTGAACAATATCAAAATATCAGTTTGGTTACATGTTTACAAATTGGTAAACCAAGAGAAATAAGAAAAAATGGAAAATTCCAAAATTTAGGTTTTTTATAAAATTGTAAAATTTTAGTTGTAAAATTAAAAATGTTGAACAATAAAACTAATTTCTAAAAAGATCGAATATTTTAACCTATCAAGAAATAGTTTGAGCACAATTAATAGAAAATGTAGTCGAAATTGTATAACAGAAATATTACAATTTTTTATTGTCTTATGTTTTGTATATGTCCTAAAATTGTAGCAATTCAAATGATTGATTCTAAAAAAGTTGTATAATTTTTTGTTTTTTTATAATGGCAAAAGGGTCAGTATGAGGGCTAAAAAATGTTAAATTATCAGATAGGCTGCATGTTTACAAATCGGTAAACTGGGTGAATTTAGAGGAAATAAAAAATTCAAAAATTTTGGTTTTTTTGTAAAACTGTAAAATTTTGGTTTTAAAAATTTAAAAATTTTTACCCATAAAGTTCATTTTTAAAATACTCGATTATTTTTACCTATAAAGACTTAGCCTGAGCACAATTAACAGCATATGTGGTAAGAATGTGTCACCGAATTATCACAATTTTTGAATAGTTTATTTTAGCTCTCAAAATTTTAGCCATTCAAAAGTCAAAGTCAAAATTTTATTTCTAGCAAACCAAACAAATTTTAAATGATTACAAACAGCGAACCGATCACGGTCGCAACACATTACGATTACACATATGTGAAACAAGGTTTAATAGAAGTGACCCAAAGGATTATCAAAAATAAGCACTAAAAAGGGTCACTACCTAGCCTGCATTTAAAAAGTTTTAGTGAGTCTGCTGTAACTAGTAATAATTTTTAGCATTAATCATTCAAAACATTTTATGCTAAAAAACGGTATTTTCTATTATTTTACAGTTAAAGGAACTGCATGGGGCTATATAGCAACAAAGGAACAGCGTGGTTTGAATATTCTGAGAGGGTGAACTGGTTGATTTTTAAAACTAAAAAAACCTCAAGATTTTTGATTTTTTTGAAAAAATTTTAAAATTTTATGTGTAAAAATTTAAAATTTATCAAAATAAATTTTATTTTTTAAATTAAAACATTTTTACAATTATAAGAATAAAATTCAACCGGAAATCAAAAAACTAAGATTTTATTGTCAATCAAAAAAATTAATAAAAAAAACCCAGAAAAAAGTCCAAGGTACCAACTACGAGATGGTACAAAAGTTACACGAGTTGATCAATCTGAGTTAAAAATGGCCTTATTGTGGTCCACATGGTCTGAAATATTACATATATTATTTTGAGCGAAATCTAAGACTATCAATCTGACAGCTAGGAATGGCAATGTTGAATCCATAGAGAAAGCGGCTCTTAAATATCTTGATAGAAAAAAGTCATTTAATATAATTATGTAATCAAAATCTTATTTTTATGAAATTTCTACGCTGCGACCACCAAAATAAACATTTGGAATTTCAATGAATATTTAGGTTAGATAATTACTTTAATCCTAGCGGTGGAACTTTAACGACTATGAATTTTTAAATTGTTACACTATATTAAGTGACTTAAACCTAAAAAATCGTAAATTATCATCAATATAATAACTTTTTACCTTTAGGAATAAATTTAGCATATCCTGAAAATCCTTCAGAGCCTATATTTCCTGTGGTAGAATATTTAAGTTTTAAATAGTTTGTGTTGCTGGTATACTGGTATATATCAAAATAGTGATTTCTAAAACAGAGGTGGTTTAATAAGTTTTATAAATTTTGAATATAATTAGCAAATACAACAATTTTAAAACTATCCGCTTCAACAATCAATTTTAAAAATTTTAACACTATTAACCTAAATCAAAAAGAGGCGCCTACAAAAGTTGCACAGTTTTTCGTTTATTTTAAATGAACCCATGTTTACTTCTTCAATGAACCCATGTTTACATGTTTTAGTTTTAATATATCAACGTTAGATTAATAATATTAATAATAATAAAAAGAAAACATGAATTTAGGAGTTTACCCATGTACCTTTTCTAAATTTTGTTGGCTTGGCTAAATCTCCCAATGGCGCTTCCGCGCCAGCGATGATATATGTACTATAATATTTTTGTCTAAATAATTGGTGTTGTGCAAAAGCCAAACTATGATAGATTTCTGAAGATTTTTTTGTTTATATATACTAATATAGTTTTAACTGCAACTGCTGTAAATTATTACAACACAAACTAATGTGAAATTGATTATGGAATCTAAAGTGTTTTTGTAAATGGATAATTAGTGTAGCACTGAAGCTAAATAAATTAAATATGTTAATTATTATGTTTTAAAATAATGCTCTTATAATGTTTTTAGTACACTATTAATATATTTCCATATATAAACCACTATTTTTGAAACTAAAAAAACGACTTTTTTGTTTGTTTTTTTAATTGTTTTAAAAACAGCTTATTTACCGTTTAACTAAAACACAGCGTTTTTGAAGAGGCCATGTAAAACTCAGAACATGAAAGGTTAAATAAAATCAATGAAAAAAAATTGTAAACAGAAAATTAGAAAACATTTATTAAATAAATCGATAACAAATACTGCAAAACAAGTTTGTAATTAATGTTTTGCTATTAAACCAATCATGACTCACAAACCTAAATAACAATTGTAAAAAGTAAACTATCATTTTGTTCGTCAAATACTGTAA
Organism: Microlaimidae sp. YZB2_3; assembly: GCA_030248175.1. Classification (NCBI taxonomy): domain Eukaryota; kingdom Metazoa; phylum Nematoda; class Chromadorea; order Desmodorida; family Microlaimidae; species Microlaimidae sp. YZB2_3. The sequence goes on along the minus strand of JASAMX010001075.1, from coordinate 1,481 downwards.
AATTTAATGGTGTAATTACGTTAAACCATTTAGAATTTTTTTTATTTGAATAATAAGTAAAAATTCTCTAATAATTTACACAATAGCTCATCAAAAATATTTTTATATTATTGTTTTTTAAGAAATATTACAAATAAAAATGATACTTGAACCTTAATGAGTTATGGCTATTTGTATATAGCGCTAATGATAAAGAATATGGAATAATAACCCCAATTTTTATTGTCAAAATTATATTTTAAGTATTATATTTAACTAGCCTTGAAATAGAGCCGGAAAAAAGGCCGATTTCCCCCCAGGCGTATGTTTAGACAGAAAAAATGTGGAATAGTCTGAGATGTACATTATGTGGACTATTGAAAATTTGCATTTGGTTTGGCCAGGGGGGGGGGGGGGGGTTGGTGGGGGTGTTTGTTTTTTGTTGTTTGTGTTGTGCTGGTCTGGTGCTGCTGGTGCTTTTTGGTTGTTTGTTTTTTTTGTTTGTTTTTGGGTTTTTCTTGGGTTGGGGCTTGTTTTGTGGTTTTTTTGGGTTTTTGTTTGGTTTGTTTTTTTTGGTTTTGCTGGTTTGTTTTGTTGGTTTTTTGGCGTTGTGTTTTTGGGTTTGTGTAGCTAGTCCGTTTTCCCACTGAGTAAAAATTTCATATCATAATAATGATTTTTTTATACCTTAAACTAATTACACAGTACTGTTGCATTTTTTTCTTTATCTTATGGAATGTCAATGGAAAAATTTATACTCACAGCAATCTTTAACAAGATGAAATCCGAAAAATTTCAGAAGGGTTATGGCTCCCTCCGCTTTTGCCTATCTATGATGTTTAATATCTGACTGCATCCCTCCGCTAAAAAATTAACTTTTTTAACTTAGTTTCAATTTTTTAAAAAAAATTCCTTCCAGACCATTGGTAATTTTTACACTCAATTAATGGGGATTTTTATCTCTAAAACTGACAAGCCTAAGCCATAAAAATGTGTCCAAATTTAAGTCACTTATTTAAATTGTTATTTAGGAAAAACTTCTTGCGGATTTTTTAAAATTTATTTTTTAAGTTCATGCATAAAAACAGTGTTACAAGCAAAGGGCCGGTCTACTAAATCAAATCCTGGTTCCCATTCCTTCCAATGCGCCAGAAAAAAACTCAATTTTTTGGTTATGTATAATGTATACCAAAAACCTACAGAAAAAACTTTAAAAAAAGCACACTAAGGTCACCAAATATTTTGTTTTTATGTCTTTATAGACAAATTAGACGAAGTCTTAGTCACGTTTAAAACAGGAATTTTTTAATCTGCAACTATAAGATAGGGCCTTTTTATGAGTCTAAAAATAATTTATACAACAGTTTTCAAAATTTTTTTAATATTATTTAGGGATTTACCTGAAAAAAATATTACTTTAATTAACTCGGTTGGCTATTTTATCTGGTTAAGCCTAAACACCTATTTATTTGATGCAGTTTACCTTAGAAGTTTATCTAAAT
>JASAMX010001073.1:0-29891 GCA_030248175.1 Microlaimidae sp. YZB2_3 | reverse complement strand
ACCGTTCCGAAACCTGAACTGCCAAAAGGGCGTTTGTTTCCAGAGTCTCTGGAACCCGCACGTAACTCCGGACACCAAAGAGCACCACCTTGTTGAAATGATAAAGTCAACTTCTAAGAAAAAGAAAGAAAGCACTGATGCGATACCTGTGGGGAAAGTTGCCATTCCGCCACCTACTAGCAATTTGGGCGGTCAGGCCCCTTCTGTGTCCGAGCTGAGGAAAAGGGGTGTGGGCTGAATCCAAAGACGAAACCGGAAATTTTTACTATTGGAACACCTTAACTGGAGGTAAGTGTACAAAATAGGTGGGCAGCCTCTCGGATTCTCGGATTTGAGACAGGGGGAATGGGGGGGTCAAATTTTAGGGGGAGTAGTGTCTGGCAAGACGCAAATTTTGAAGGGGGTGTACCCAATACTTCCGCACTGCCTTAAAATGGGCTTAAAACGCGTAAAAAACGTAAAACAAGCTTACAAATGCTTTAAAACTGTGTAAAATTAAAATAAGATCTTATTGCAACTTATAAATTTTATTTCTAATTCTTTTAATAATAATGTGTTTATATATTCTTATAATTAGATTAGAAATCATAGTTTTTTTAATAATTACGTAATAATAGAATAGTAATTTTATTGTCTTGACTATAATTAAAGTCAAGTATCACAACCATAATCTTATATTTAATTAAAGATTATATGCATACATGGGCGTATCCAGGGGGGTCCAGACCCGCCTTTTGGGTCGGCAAAGGGAAAAATTTTGAGTTAGACCCCCCTTTTGGGTCGCCAAGGATAAAAATTTGGGCGGTCTAGAACGACCATTTTTAAAAAATTTTTCTCGCGCTTCGATCAGCGCTCCATTATTTTATAGTATCCACTAGCAAATTTGTATTACCTTGTTTTGTAATCTTGATATGACCACGCTAGACACACCCCATTCTTAATGTTTTAATTGGTCTCCACTTCCGAATTTGTGTTACTTTGTTTTTTAATCTTGATACGACCACGCTGGACTCCCCCTTTAGATAGTTATATAGTGGTATTAAAAATTTAAAGGTTAGAAGTAATTTAAAAAATATTTTATGGTACTTTAAATTGCTCAGCTGTAATTAATTCAATGTACTCATTTTTCAGTTTTAATGTTTTGGAAATCGAAAATTTTAAGATATCAAATTGTTTGTAAAAAATTTTTCTTTGTTTTACAGACTTATTTTTATTAAATATTAGGGAAAAAAATGAAGTATATGACATAAACAAGGTAATAAACACTCCGCGCGAAGCGCGGAAAATTTATTTAGTCCTTTTATAACGCTTAAAAATTTTTCTCCAGGAGGCGAATTTGGGGGGGGGTGTCCCCGGGTACCCCAAATTTAGATGGGGGGTGTTAGAAAAATTCGAAATTTTGGGGGTATACCCCCACGAATGTCCCCAAAAATTTTTTGGGATATACCTCATATACCATATTTTTAGCGTTTTTAGTACTGGGGAACCCCAATTTTTGGGGGGTGTTTTTGGGGTACCCCCAAATTTTAGGGGGGGGGGGGGGTGTCGGCATTAATCCGGATTTTGGCGGTATAACCCCCTTTGCCCACCTATGTCCCCACCTTCCGATTAGTGGCTGTTCACCCACACCACCCCCCCCCCCCGTTTTTTAATGCTCTCTCCCACTCGAAATGAGAAAATACTAAAAAATTACGCCATTTTGACCTATTTTCGCGAAATAATACGTTAGTGAGGCTAATCCCCGCAGAATGATTATAATGTATAAATTTATATACTGATTTTTCATGTTTTTGAAACATTATCACTACGGGATTTCTTACGGCACTAAAAAAATTATTTAAAATGAAGCATTAACTGGCTGAAAACGTAGATGAACAAGGAGGGTAGGGTGGGGTCCACCCCCCTAGCCTCGAAATTCCCCCCCTTGAAAAAATCCAAGAGGCCCTCTCTTCTCCCAAATTGTCGAATTTTTAACCCCTGACCCCCCTCTAGAATTTAAAATCTGACCACACCCCCCTTCCCCCTTGACGTAATTTTAAGTACTTTTTATAATAAATTTTCTTCCAAAAACGTAAGTTTTTAACAAAATTTCATGTTTCTACATCCTTTTTATACCAGAAGCTTTTATACCGTAAGCTTTTTATTCTATAAAATGTAGTATTCACTGATTTAAAAAAAATTATTAAACTTTAAATGGTTTAAAAGTATTTTGCTTCGGATATTGGACCCCACCTGAGCCTGAGCCCCCTCTAGGTTTCAAAATTTTCCACCCTGGGTCGACCCTCTTCTCTAAAAAGCTAGGGGGGGGGGTTCGACATCGCCCCTTAAGACTCTCCTCTTAGATTCTGAAATGTCATTTTCCCGGGGTAAAAACCCCCCTAGCTTCGATAACCGTGTTCACCTACGCCCTTGACCCCAAAAATTTTAAGGGTCCCAATACTTAAAACGCCTAAAATGATGTATTTGGGGTATACCTTAAAAAAGTTTTTAGGACACACCCCCTCTGGAAATATAGGGTTGGGTATATTCCTAAAATCCGAAAGGCTGCCCACTTATGCTAATGATATTCCTTTAGGCTTCTGGCATAATCAAGCTCCGGAGCTGCATCCTTTAAATCGGAGAAGCACAGGGTCTGTTAAATGAATATTCTAAAGCCAATTTAACCTTTAAATGAGTTTAAATTATTCTAACCACAATTTAAGATCTTAATTTTAAATCCACTGTTTCAATAAATCTAAAAAATCAGTTTACAAAAAAAAATTAAAAAACAATATATGGCGATGAATTAGTACAAAAATAGAGCCGGAAGAGGGAATTAAAAAATTCCAGAGGGTGTAAGGGTGTGGCAGACCTGTGCACGGCCCCCCCCGAGTACAAAACGGGGGGGGAACAGAGACACCCCGGGGGCGCGGGGAGAGAGGCAATTTTTTTGAAACGGGGGGGCCCAATAAACCGGAGGGCGGGGGGGAGGCGAGAAAGAAAAAAGGAGAAAAAATGAGAAAAAAAAGAAAGGAAAAGGAAAAAAGGACAAAAAAAGCGAAAATAAGGTAAAAATAGGTCTAAAATAGCTTAAATTGCATTGAAATAGGCTAAAAAAAAGTTCGCAATGATGGCGTCATAATAGGTAAAAAATTGCGTCATAGTTTTTGGGTACTTTTTCATTTTTCCGCGGGGGGGGCAATAAAACGGGGGGCAAATCCTCCAATAAAACGGGGGGAGGGCATTTTCAAACCGTGCACAGGTCTGTGTAGAGGGAAAATTGAGAAACAGCGAGCGACTAGTACATTTTACGGTTTAAAATATTTCAAATATTTATTGGTTTAAAATCTCAACCCCTTCTCTTCAAAATTTCTTAAATACTTTTTAAATATTGCAAATTATAAAGCAAAAGCAGTTTTTGGGGATTTTTAGTTTTTTGCCGCTTCGTAGGTACGGCGCTGCTGGCGCGCTTGTTTCCCAGTTTTTTAATGTTTCAATTACAGAAAATGCTTAATTTAAAAGTTTGGAATGGACTTTTTAAAATTAATTTTTAAGTTTTGAATAGTTTTACAAGCAAAACGTTAAAAAAAACTATGTAGGTTTAAAATTAGTTTAAAAGCACAAATTTCATCTTTATTTTTACTAATTCGAAATCACTGTTCAGGATAATACTATTTTAATGGTGATTTTAAACTATTGTGACGTTTAATTAAAAAACTAAAATTTATTTAGCAAAAACTGATATATTACAGCACTTCAACGTAGTGAAACATATCATCGTGTAGCAATTTTTATGAAGTATAGGTTTAAACTTAAGAAACTAAGAAAGCTAAGATTTTTTAAAATTTTATTTTTTTCTTTTGTACCCTTCTCGTACAGTAAAAGACGCTTATTCCGAACTAGTCTATTAATCAAATTACACATCATTAATTTGCACCTCTAAATGTAATTAGTATTCTGCTTTTATGTTTCAAGTGGTGCATGCAGAGAAATTTGTGCTCTTGCCAACCATAGGTTTTCGGATTTTGAGAGATATACCCGACATCTCAACTCAAATATATACGTTTAGTGTTTTCAGTACTGGGTGGGACACCCCAAATTTTGGGGCGTTGATGTCCAGGGTACTCCCAAATTTAAGAATTGGGAGTGTTGGCCATAGGTGGGTAGGGAGAGGGTTGGAGATTATACCCCCCAAAATCCCGATTACTGTGACACCATCCACCCCCCTGTGGCGGAGCTCCCCCTTTATTTTTGAAAACGTTAAAAAAGCAGGGATAAACGCAGATAAAGCTGTATAATACACTGTTTTTTGCCTAATAACCTATTATCTAGTTAAGTTAAGTTCTTAGTTAAAAATTACATTAGCACACATTGGCAGAACCTGGATTTCACAAAAAACGAATTAAGAGACCTTTCAGTCAGAGCCCTTGGCTACACCTACATTGTAAACTAATGCACATGAGCAGCATCTCGACTCCATGTTATTTAGAGTACCTACCTACCTATATGAAAAAATCCGAGCCAATGCTATAGGCGGCTGGAAAATTTAGGAGGGGGGGAGGTACATAAATCAACCAATATGATTGTTTGTTTTGCTTTCTGTGTAGTACTTATTACTTATAAAAAATATTGTACTAACTATGAAATAACATTAGCATTAGGCAAGATAAATAGCGAGATATATGTATATATACTATTGAAAGTGACCACTGAGCGAAGCGAAGCGGAAAAATTTTTGGTTTTTGGGGGTCAATTGGGGTACTAAAATTATTTTATAGTTTGGCGCCGAGCGATTAGCGAGGCGCTAGAAAATTTTGAAATTTTAGCCTCTGAAAACCCCAAATTTTAGTATCTGGCGACCATTTCGGTGGGGGGGGGGCGGCCGCCCCCCGCCCCCCCCGGGTACGTCCCTGATTTGAGGTGTACCCCCAAAAAGTTTTTGGGACTCCCCCTCTCCTAAATTTCGGAGGTCGGGTGTATACCCCCTCCTTAAAGGAGCACTGTCACAAATCAAATTCCTATAACGCCCGAACCGGACTGCTCCTTTAATACTGAACCGATTCAGCTGAAATTTAAAAATGTTGTAGCCTTGTAGTGGAGCACTCTAAATACCAAAGTTGAGTTAGGTAGGTTTGGTATTAAAGGAGCAGTCCGGTTCGGGCGTTATAGGAATTTGATTTGTGACAGTGCTTCTTTAAATCCAGACGGCTATGGTGTCGGCAGTTTAGTTTCGAGATTTTTAGAGGGTTAACCCCTTTCCCGCTACCGCCCCCCCCCCCACCCACCTATGGTGCCATCCATGCTATACTGACCTCTAATGTTTATGCAAACTGATGAACGGCGGTCCTTTCGTGTAACAAGAGACGAGTGCCCTAAATAAACTGCGCCTAAGCTCTTTTTTGTCAATTTTAATCGTAAGGCACCAAGTAAAACTAAAATTTAAAATATTGATTAAAAACTAATTTTTGAAACTGAAATAAAATTTTAAAAGATAGATAGTTAATTGCCGTAAATCAAGCTGTGCGAGAGATACTAAATTTTTAAAATAATAGATTTTTGTAACCGGTCCTCTCTAGATCATACATGGGTAAATTACACTCCACAAAATGACTTGGGTCGTACAATGTGTTCCTCCGATTTTAATTCTCCTCCCTTAAATCCGGGTGTGGTGTAATCAACCCCCCCCCCTCCAGAGTTGAGAATGAGTTAGACTCCCTTCTCCTTGGTCTTAAGGTAGCAAGGTTACCATGTATTTAGATTATTGCATTGTATTTAAGAAGTTATTTTGAAGATTAAAAAAGATATTTTTATGCCAACTATCTTGTAATTAGCTTGGTTTGTAATTCGTAGAAATAGATAAAAACACCAGGCGGTTGGATACAAACATTAAATGCTTGGTGTTTACCGGTGTCGCAGAATAGATCTTCCCCCCATTTTTGTTCCCCCCGGAAGATTTATTCTAGTGCGCTCTAGAATAGATTTCCCCCCCAAAAGATTTATTCTGGTGCGCTCTAGAATAGATCTTCCCCCCGGAAGATTTATTCTGATTTACGCCAGAATAGATCTTCCCCCCTCAGAATAGTTATTCCCCCCGGAAGATCTATTCTGGTTCAAACCCCAGAATAAATCTTCCCCCCTCAAAAATGTGCATAAATTTCAATGATACGCGAGAATTTGTTAGGGCAAATTTTAAAAACATAATTTTTAACACAGAAGTTAAAAATGTTACATTTAAAAAAAGTTTGTTTTTTGTATTTTTATATAAATCAACTTTAGCTTTAATTGTTGTTAATTCAAAAAAACAGTTGAGCATTGACATTAATAATTAAGTATTATTTAGTTGGTTTTCGGAGATAAAAAAATACGTTTGCATTAGTTCGTTTGTTTAAGTATGTAAAAAAATATGCCATAATTAAATAAACTGAATATTTTTTTAAGAAAATTTATCGTGAAAAGGCTTTTTTCTTTAAGTTTATCAATTTTTAAGACAAAGTATAATAAAAAAAGACATGAAAAAATGACACCAGTTTAATTTCTTTTCGATCAGTATTTGATTCATTACTTACCTTTCAGTTTTTGCTTCTTATAAAACATAATATATAGACAAAAATTAATATTAATAGATATAATAATTATATTATGATCATAGGTGTTTTTGGTCAGGTCCGCTAGGGAGGTCCACCCCGGGTGGAAGGCCAAAGTTTTTAAGGGGGGTCCAGGAGTCCGCACCCCCTGGCTTTCTAGGGGGTCGTACCCCGGGTGCGAGATTTCAAATTTAGGGGGGGTCAGAGGGGACAGAATTTTCTAGCAAAATTTTTTTAACCAATAATTTAAGTGTTTTTAGGTCTAATATCGAATTTTATGTATCCAAACAGCCTATTTAGGCTGAGCAGTGTTTAAACACTGTTTTTAACTAAAAACCCGTGTTTTTGACAGTAAGTAAAAAAATATACTTCCAAGTTGGTCGGGAGGGGGGGAGGGGGGTCAGCCTTGCTAGGGAGGGTCAGGCCGGACCGCTCTTGAGCTTTGGGGGAGGGGGCGGGCCGCCTGGAATTTTTTCTAGGTGGGGTCCAGAATTGGCTCTAGGGGGCAGAGGTGCACCCCTCTGTCTCCCCCATGAAAAACACCTATGATTAATTGATTATCCATAAGTTTTTCATTTGATTTTTGTGAAAGTAAATACGAAAACAAAAAAATACTTAATATTAACAGTTGATTTAACCTAAACAAGTTTTGAGGCTATTTTTTAGTTGTGTGGGTCTGATTATCATTTCTTAGCTTTAGGAAAAAAGTTTTTGTTTTAATGGCAGAAATGATATTTTTGAAGATGAAATATTTCTTGGCGCCACCAAACTTTCTAAGGTTTTTTTTTTCCTAACTTTTTCATAATATTATGTTGCTTAATATTTTAAAGGTTTATATTTTGAAATTTAAGTTTTGTGCTTAGGTTTGCGTAGGGTTCACATTTTAGCTTTATAAGATCGAAATCTTAATTTTAAGTAAAACATTTAAAAAAGGTGTTAATTTAAAAAGGCAGGTTCTTTTAAAATATTTCGGACATCTCAAATGTTTGATTAGATTAAAATTTATTTTTTTGCGTTTATTACCAATTCTTTGATCTAAAACCTTGAGTATTCTTTATGAATTTTTTATTGTAAAAGAAAAAAAACGAAATGACGCAAAAAACAAAAAAAGGGATGTTGTTTTTAGATATGCAAATAATTGTTACATGATTTATAAGAAGGGAAAAGATTTCTTATAGAGTGAAACCCAGAATGAAATCTTCCCCTCTTGTTAAGAATTTTATGCAAATTTTTGATGCTATGCTTTAAAGACACAGAAAGAAATAAAATATTCTGAGGAGGAAGATCTGTTCTGGCGTGAACCAGAATAAATCTTCCGGGGGGAAATATGTAATGGGGGAAGATCTATTCTACGACACCGGCCTTAGAATTACAGCTTTTAAAACAATCATGATTTTTTTAGCATTTTGTATGTTTTCTGCGTAAAAAACAATAATAATAATCTTTATTTAGCCTCAACCAGTAAAAGTGCAGACAAAGATATTTCAAAAAAACCTAAGCTTGAGCCAAAGACTGAAATAATCGATATTTCTTCAAAAGAGTCGGATGTCTCCACAAAAAAGAGAGCAAATCCTTACGGCCAGTGGCAAGCCGTCGTCCCTGAAGTAAAACAAGAAGAGGAAGTGGATCACACAGGGGAATGGTAATTTTTTTTTAACAAAAAAATTAATATTTTTGTATGCGTCAAATCTAATTCGATTATAAAAATTATATCCTATTTTATATAACTAACTGCAATTTGGTTTCTTAATTAGAAAAACCCTTTTTTTTTAATTTTCTTTTGTAACCTTTTGATAAATTTAAAAAAAAATTGTAATAGCGTGATGTTTTGTAAAATAGACTACAGCGATTAATTTTGATATACCTTTTTTACATCTTCATTAGACCGGCCAAATTGGATTCCTATAGGCAAATCAAACTAGGCTGACCTCGACGATTTGCAGTATTAACCCTTTGGGATATTTAAGTAACAAAAACCGCTGAAAATCCGCAAAAGGTATTCCGGTGTTCCAGCAGGGATCGGCGCCAAGTTTATCATTGAGCAGCGGTGGCGTGGAATCTCTTTTTGCAGATTTACAGCAGAAAGAATTCCAAAGACTTAACTACTTAATAAAAAAAAGCTATTTAATATTTTCAGAAAAAAATGATTTAAAAATATTAAATACCTATTTATTAAATTATTCAATATGTAACAGTTTACTTGGGGCTCTCGAACCGTGGAGTCCCAGTTTCTCGGCATGTTGGATTCCATTCCGACTGCTTGCTGGGGATTAAGCTGGCCTTGATGCTTGAGAATAGAGGAGGTTCTTGCCCTGAACCTCGCCAACCTTGCATTAGTAGTTTCTCGGATATGCCTTAGGGGCGCACTAATCAGAAGCCAAAGAATCCCATGGGCTGGGATTATATTTTAGATCTGAAGTTCAAGACAGAATTACTGGTATGAAGTGGAACAACATCTAGCCATATGGTTAAATTTAAATGCAGTAAGTTAAGAAACTTAAATGGAACATTTTACCAACTACTACAAAATGAAGTCCATAAATATATCAAATAAAATATTATCAATACAACTAATATGAAAATGAAATATTGAAAATACGTATCCAATTCAACTAATGCGGAAAAAAGAAACAATCACTAATTGCACCATTCAAAGAAATCTTATTTTCTTAAAAGTCGAATACAAATTGAAAGAAAAACAATTCAACTGTAATAAAGCGTTGGATTTTGAAAAAGACGCATCAATGCATATTAGATAATAATCTTTGCATAATCTGCATAGGGAAGATAAGTTTCAAGTAGTGCAACAACAACAACATGCATAGTAGATTAAATAAAACTAATATTGAAAAAATATCCAATTCAACTTATATGGAAAAAGAAAGATCTTACAAAGCAATATCCAATAATGAGAAAACAATACTGGCTATGTGGCTATGCAAACAAACAAACAAAAGAAAACAATCACCAATTGCAACATTCAAGGAAATCTTATTATTTTAACTGTCAAAATGAGTAGTTAAATCAATTCAGCCCTTTCAAGCAATACTAATTTAAATTAAAAAACACAATTCTACTACAAGGAAGTTTTAGATTTTGAAGACATGTCAATGCATAGTAGATTAAAATGAAATTTGGAATTGAATTTTAAACAAATCATACAAATGGTATAAATTTAGAAAATCACCAAATGGTGTGTTAAAATTCAATTAATGAGGAAAAGAATCTTGTAAAACAGAATAGTAACTTTTATTATAATTTAACCTTAAATAGAAATTAGATCCTGCTTTTATTTACTGCTCATTTTTAAGCAGGTTAGCTAAATAAAATGCTTTATTTTCACTAAATATAATACTTTACATTTTGCTGCTGCTTTAAGGTCAATATCAAACTAAAGGAAGCCGCGAAAAAACAATTAAGAATGGAAAGGGATTTTTTGTATCTCAATAACAACTCATGCATTTCTTGCTAGCTTGTGTGTGTGTGTGTGTGTGTGTGTGTGTGTGTGTGTGTGTGTGTGTGTGTGTGTGTGTGTGTGTGTGTTTGTGTGTGTGTCTGTGTGTGTCTGCGTGTGCATGCATGCGTGTGTGTATGTGTGTACTCAACAGAAACTCTGAATCATCTCTAAGAAAATAATTTATGCTGGTGGTTCAACTTCAAGGTACCTACACAATTTGGCGAACAGAGAATCCTTTAATAAAAAAGAACTATTCAACACCAGCATGGGCGTAGCCAGGATTTCGGAAAAGGGGGGTCCAACCCTGAACAAAATTTCCAAAGGGGGGGGTCTAGGGCATACATGGGCAAGTTGGTCCGGAGTGGGGGGGTTAAACCCCAAATTAAGGGGGCTTTTAAATTCCTAGAAACGCAAAATACCCATATCGTTTTTTTTCTGGAGTGCATTCATAGGTGTTTTTTGGTTGGCTTTGTTTAGGGGCCCGGCTCCACTCCCGGGTGGAAGGCCCCCGGGGGAAACTCTTCAGGGGGGTGCGGACCCCCCTGGCTCTTCAGGGTCCACCCCGGTGCAACATTTCAAATTTAAGGGGGCTCAGGAGGGTCCATTTTTATGTATTAAAACAGCCTATTTAGGCCTAAAAAGTGTATTTAAACACTGTTTTTAACTAAAAACCCGTGTTTTTGACAGTAAATAAAAAAATATACTTCCAAATTGGTCGGGAGGGGGAGGGGAGGGGGGTCAAACGGGCTAGGGGGGGTCAGGCCGGACCGCTTCCGAGCTTTGGGGGGAGGGGGGGGCCCTGATTTTTTTCTAGGGGGGGGGGTCCAAAATTTTGGCTCTAGGGGGGGGGTGCACCCCTCTGTCCCCCCCCCCAAAAACAACTATGAGTGCATTTTACCCGTATCGTTTTTCGATTTTGAAGGAAAAATAGGTTAAAAACACTAATTTTAAGTCAAAAAGCCCTTTTTATTGCATTTTTAAGCTTTTTATTGCTTAAAACATTAATTTTGACCTCAAAACTTAAGTTTGGAGGCAGTTAGAAGTCATTTTAAAGACACTTTTTTTCTTCATTTTTCCAAATTTGGCTTTTAACCTCTCCCCCCCCCCCCCCACTTCTGAGTGGGGGGGGGCTTAAACCCCACTTCTTCAGAATTTGGGGAGGGGTCAACCCCCCGCCACCCCTTGCATGTATGGTCTTGGGGGGTTCTCAAATTTGAAACGTTATAAAAAGGGCTAAAAAAAAATTTTCCTCGCTTTCGCGCAATGTTTATCGCCTTGTTTATTTCACATACATCATTATTTTCCCTATTATTCAATAAAAATAAAAAAAACAAAAAGAAAGTTTTCTTACAAACAATTTGATATCTTAAAATTTTCGATTTAAAAACATTAAAAACCTAAAAGTAAAATCTAAAAAACATAAAAATGAGTAAATTGAATTACAGTTAAGCAGAGCAATGCAAAAGTGCGAGAAAAAATTTTTAAATTACTTCTCCTAAACCTTTAATTTTTTAATTCCACTATATAACAATCTAAAGGGGGTTGCAGCGTGGTGGTATTAAGATTACAAAAACAACAGCAAATTTGAAAGTGGAGACCCCAAAAATTAAAACATTAAGAATTGGGTGGGTCCAGCGCGATCTCAGACCTAGATTACAAAACAAAGTAACACAAATTAGGAAGTGAGAATTATACAATCCAGCGCTGAACCGGAGCGGAGCGCGGAGAAAATTTTTAAAAAATGGCTGTTCTAAACCCCCAAATTTTCATCCTTGGCGAAATTCCAAAAGGGGGGTTTATGGCTCAATTTTTACCTTTTGTCGACCCAAAAGGGGGTCTGAGACGGCCTTGTCTTTTTCCGGGCCACACCCATGAACACCAGCACAATTTCAATTTTGTTAAATTCAATTTTCTCCAAGAAATCCTAGAATAATATAATTTATAGATTTAATTAAAAATAAACTTTTTTTATCTCCTGAATTTTAAAAAATAAAACAATATGCCCATTCTAGTGTTTTTTGCATTTTTCAATAATTTTTTGAATTTAAAATATAATCCGAGTAAAAACTGGGGCGGCAGGTAAACACCTAAAGCTATAGTAATTTATGCAGGGGGGGGTCGTGCTAAAATGAATTCTCACCTACCTGGAACTACAAAAATATATTTTGGCATATTGTTTTAAACGTCAATTTAATTAAAATTAAACATATAATATTATGCATTGAATAATTATAGACAGTTAATCAAATTTCATTTCAACAATTGCCTGCATGACTGAGGCAAAAACAAACAAATTACTGGTTTTTTGACAAGTTTTTTTATATGTTTTTTTGTGAAAGGCTGAGTATCAACTCAAAACCGCGTTCCATCAGCCTCACAGTTTTAATATCCTTATACATATTTAGGAGATCAGTCATATATATTCAACCATAATAATAAACTTTTTTTTCATTTTTAGGGGCGTAAAAGATTTTGGGTTTACCTTTTAACTGATGTAAAAACAATAAATGACCTAAAAAATGCGCAATGCGCAAAAATTTTGATGGTTTTTGACGTTTTTAGCTAATTTTTAAAAAAAATCAAAAATTTCGAGCTACAACCCCCCCCCCTTTTGAAAAATTTGTAGAGGCTACAACCCCTCCCTTTCCGAAATCCTGGCTACGCCCATGTGGATGCCGTGTCCATGCATCGTCGTAAAATTAAAAACTGTTATTTGTTTAATTGTGAAGGTAACATTTGTTGCGATTAGTTAACCTATATAAAATTCAGCTTAAAACGATTGCCAAAATAACAGAAGTACCTGAATATTCTTAAATTAAATTTTCTGTTAAATCTCCAGTTCAAAGGAAAATCACATTAAACTAAAATCATTTCAAGAAGAAAATTGTTATACCACACAAAAAAAACCAATAGTATGTTTCATTTATTCGTCATCAGCCCTGCTGCGAGCGTTCTTTGCACCTGATGCAATTTTTCTTTTTTTAAAGCCAGTGGGTTCCGAATTTTTTCCAATTTTTGAGACACCAAGCGATCCTAATGTTTTTTCTTTAAATTTTATTTTATTCTTACGGGATTCATCTTCGTGGTCTTCAAAATTAGGCATATCTGTTGCAGACTTCCACGTATTTTGTGGTAAACCCAAATCTTTTACGCCCCTAAAAATGAAAAAAAAAAAGATTATTATGGTTGAATATATCTGACTGATCTCCTAAATATGTATAGGGATATTAAAATTGTGCAGCTAATGGAACGCGGTTTTGTTAATACTCACCTTTTCACAAAACATATAAAAACTTGTCAAAAAACCAGTAATTTGTTTGTTTGCTCATCATGCACCCAGTTGTTGAGTGAACGATTAACTGTCTATAATTATTAAATGCATGTTGTTATATGTTTAATTTTAATTAAATTGACGTTTAAAACAATATGCAAATATATTTTTGTAGTTAGGTAAGTAAGAATTGAGTATAACACGACCCCCCCTGCATAAATTACTATAGCTTTAGGTGTTTACCTGGAGGCCCAGGATTTACTGGGATTATATTTAAATTCAAAAAATTATTGAAATATGGAGAGAACGCTAAATAGGCATATGGTTCTAAATTTTAAAATGCAGAGATAAGAAACTTTTATTTTTAATTAAATCTATAATCTATATTCTCTAGATTTCTTGGAGAAATTGAATTTAACAAATTGAAATTGTGCTGGTGTTCATGGGTGTAGCCAGGGGGGGTCTAGGTGGTCTAGACCCCCCTTTGGGTCGACAAAGGTAAAAATTTGGGGTTAGACCCCCCCCTTTGGGTCGCCAAGGATAAAATTTTGGGGGTTTAGAACAGCCATTTTTTTAAAAATTTTCTCGCGCTCCGCTCCGCTCAGCGCTGGATTGATTATATAGTCTCCACTTCCTAATTTGTGTTACTTTGTTTTGTAATCTTGGTATGATCACGCTGGACCCACCCAATTCTTAATGTTTTAATTGGTCTCCACTTCCAAATTTGTGTTATTTTGTTTTGTAATCTTAATACCACCACGCTAGACCCCCTTAGATTGTTATATAGTGGAATTAAAAATTTAAAGGTTAGGAGAAGTAATTTTAAAAACATTTTCTCGCACTTTGCATTGCTCTGCTTAACTGTAATTCAATTTACTCATTTTTATGTTTTTAGATTTTACTTTTAGGTTTTTAATGTTTTTAAAATCGAAAATTTTAAGATATCAAATTGTTTGTAAAAAAATTTTTCTTTGTTTTATGGATTTTTATTGAATAATAGGAAAATAATGATGTATGTGAAATAAACAAGGCAATAAACACTGCGCGAAGCGAGGAAAATTTTTTTAGCCCTTTTATAACGTTTAGAATTTAGACCCCCCAAGACCATACATGGGCACGGGGGGGGGGTTGGGGGGTTAACCCCTCCCCAAATTCTGAGAAGTGGGGTTTAACCCCCCCCCCCACTCAGAAGTGGGGGGGGGGGGAGAAAAAGTTAACCCCCCAATTTTGGAAAAATGAAGAAAAAAAGTGTCTTTAAAATGACTTCTAACTGCCTCCAAACTTAAGTTTTGAGGTCAAAATTAATGTTTTAAGCAATAAAAAGCTCAAAAATGCAATAAAAAGGGCTTTTTGACCTAAAATTAGTGTTTTTAACCTATTTTTCCTTCAAAATCGAAAAACGATACGGGTAAAATGCACTCATAGTTGTTTTTGGGGGGGGACAGAGGGGTGCACCCCCCCTAGAGCCAAAATTTTGGACCCCCCCCCTAGAAAAAAATCAGGGGCCCCCCCTCTCCCCCCAAAGCTCGGAAGCGGTCCGGCCTGACCCCCCCTAACGAGGCTGACCCCCCACCCCCCACCTCCCGACCAATTTGGAAGTATATTTTTTTATTTAATGTCAAAAACACGGGTTTTTAGTTAAAAACAGTGTTTAAATACACTTTTTAGGCCTAAATAGGCTGTTTTAATACATAAAATTGGACCCTCCTGACCCCCCTAAATTTGAAATCTTGCACCCGGGGTCGACCCCCCTAAAAAGCCAGGGGGGTCCGGACCCCCCTGGCTTTTGGCCAGGGGGCCTTCCACCCGGGGGTGGACCCCCCACCCCTAGCGGACCCGACCAAAAACACCTATGAATGCACTCCAGAAAAAAAACGATATGGGTATTTTGCGTTTCTCGGATTTTAACCCCCCCCTAATTTGGGGTTTAACCCCCCCACTCCGGACCAACTTGCCCATGTATGCCCTAGACCCCCCCTTTTGGAAATTTTGTTCAGGGTTGGACCCCCCCTTTTTCGAAATCCTGGCTACGCCCATGCTGGTGTTGAATAGTTCTTTTTTATTAAAGGATTCTCTGTTCGCCAAATTGTGTAGGTACCTTGAAGTTGAACCACCAGCATAAATCATTTTCTTAGAGATGATTCAGAGTTTCTGTTGAGTACACACATACACACACACACGCATGCATGCACACGCAGACACACACAGACACACACACAAACACACACACACACACACACACACACACACACACACACACACACACACACACACACACACACACACACAAGCTAGCAAGAAATGCATGAGTTGTTATTGAGATGCAAAAAATCCCTTTCCACGTTTCATTGTTTTTTCGCGGCTTCCTTTAGTTTGATATTGACCTTAAAGCAGCAGCAAAATGTAAAGTATTATATTTAGTGAAAATAAAGCATTTTATTTAGCTAACCTGCTTAAAAATGAGCAGTAAATAAAAGCAGGATCTAATTTCTATTTAAGGTTAAATTATAATAAAAGTTACTATTCTGTTTTACAAGATTCTTTTCCTCATTAATTGAATTTTAACACACCATTTGGTGATTTTCTAAATTTATACCATTTGTATAAATTCTTAAAAATTCAATTCCAAATTTCATTTTAATCTACTATGCATTGACATGTCTTCAAAATCTAAAACTTCCTTGTAGTAGAATTGTGTTTTTTAATTTAAATTAGTATTGCTTGAAAGGGCTGAATTGATTTAACTACTCATTTTGACAGTTAAAATAATATTTCCTTGAATGTTACAATTGGTGATTGTTTTCTTTTGTTTGTTTGTTTGCATAGCCACATAGCCAGTATTGTTTTCTCATTATTGGATATTTATTTGTAATTGTTTTCTTTTCCATATAAGTTGTATTGGATATTTTATTTAATATTTATTTAGTTTTATTTTAATCTACTATGCATGTTGTTGTTGTTGCACTACTTGAAACTTATCTTCCCTATGCAGATTATGCAAAGATTATTATCTAATATGCATTGATGCGTCTTTCAAAATCCAACGCTTTATTACAGTTGAATTGTTTTCTTTCAATTTGTATTCGACTTTTAAGAAAATAAGATTTCTTTGAATGGTGCAATTAGTGATTGTTTCTTTTTTCCACATTAGTTGAATTGGATACGTATTTTCAATATTTCATTTTCATATTAGTTGTATTGATTATATTTCATTTGATATTTTTATGGAGTTCATTCTACAGTAGTTGAAAAAATTTTTCATTAAGTTTCTTAACTTACTGCAATTAAATTTAACCATATGACTAGATGTTGTTCCACTTCATACCAGTAATTCTGTCTTGAATTCAGATCTAAAATATAATCCCAGCCTGTGGGGTTCTTTGGCTTCTGATTAGTGCGCCCTAAGGCATATCCGAGAAACTACTGATGCAAGGTTGGCGGGGCTCAGGGCGAGAACCTCCTCTATTCTCAAGACATAGAGGCCAGCTTAATCCCCAGCACATCGGAATGGAATCCAACATGCCGAGGAACTGGGACTCCACGGTTAGAGAGCCCCAAGTAATTTGTTACATATTGAATAATTTAATAAATAGGTATTTAATATTTTTAAATCATTTTTTTTCTGAAAATATTAAATAGCTTTTTTTATTAAATAGTTAAGTCTTTGGAATTCTTTCTGCTGTAAATCTGCAAAAGAGATTCCACGCCACCGCTGCTCAATGATAAACTTGGCGCCGATCCCTGCTGGAACGCGGAATACCTTTTGCGGATTTTCAGCGGTTTTTGTACTAAAATATCCCAAAGGGTTAATACTGCAAATCGTCGAGGTCAGCCTCGTTTGATTTGCCTATAGGAATCCAATTTGGCCGGTCTACTGAAGATGTAAAAAAGGTATATCAAAATTAATCGCTGTAGTCTATTTTACAAAACATCACGCTATTACAATTTTTTTTTAAATTTATCAAAAGTTTACAAAAGAAAATTAAAAAAAGGGTTTTTCTAATTAAGAAACCAAATTGCAGTTAGTTATATAAAATAGGATATAATTTTTATAATGGGATTGGATTTGACGCATACAAAAATATTAATTTTTTTGTTAAAAAAGAAATTACCATTCCCCTGTGTGATCCACTTCCTCTTCTTGTTTCACTTCAGGGACGACGGCTTGCCACTGGCCGTAAGGATTTGCTCTCTTTTTGTGAGAGACATCCGACTCTTTTGAAGAAATATCGATTATTTCAGTCTTTGGCTCAAGCTTAGGTTTTTTTGAAATATCTTTGTCTGCACTTTTACTGGTTGAGGCTAAATAAAGATTATTATTATTGTTTTTTACGCAGAAAACATACAAAATGCTAAAAAAATCATGATTGTTTTAAAAGCTGTAATTCTAAGGCCGGTGTCGTAGAATAGATCTTCCCCCATTACATATTTCCCCCCGGAAGATTTATTCTGGTTCACGCCAGAACAGATCTTCCCCCCTCAGAATATTTATTCCTCCCTGTGTTAAAGCATACATCAAAAATTTGCATAAAATTCTTAACAGAGAGGGGAAGATTTATTCTGGGGTTCACTCTATAATAAATCTTTTCCCTTGTTATAAATCATGTAACAATTATTTGCATATTAAAAACAACATCATTTTTTTTGTTTTTTGCGTCATTTCGTTTTTTTTTCTTTTAATAAAAAAATTCATAAAAAATACTCAAGGTTTCAGATCAAAGAATTGGTAATAAACGCAAAAAAATAAATTTTATTCTAATCAAACATTTGAGATGTCCGAAATATTTTAAAAAAACCTGCCTTTTTTAAATTAACACCTTTTGAATGTTTTCCTTAAAATTAGGATTTCGATCTTATAAAGCTAAAATGTGAACCCTAAGCAAATCTAAGCAGAAAACTTAAATTCAACAAAATATCAACCGTTTAAAATATTAAGCAACATAATATTATGAAAAAGTTAGGAAAAAAAAAACTCGTAGGAAAGGAAAGGAAAGTTAAAAACTCGTAGGAAAGTTTGGCGGCGCCAGAAAAAATACATTCTTCATATCTTTGGAAAATATCACTTCTTGATTAAAGACAAAAAAACTTTTTTCCTAAGCCTAAGCAAAACCTAAAAATCAACCTAAACAACCAAAAAAATAACAACTTTAAATCTGTTTAATGTTAAATTAACTGCTGAACATAAAGAAGATTTTTTTGTTTTCGTATTGACTTTAAAATAAAAAAAACTAAAAACTTATGGATAATCATAATCATAGGTGTTTTTGGGGGGGGACAGAGGGGTGCACCCCCCCCCTAGAGCCAAAATTTTGGACCCCCCCTAGAAAAAATTCAGGACTTCCTCCCCCTCCCCCAAAGCTCAAGAGCGGTCCGGTCTGACCACCCCCCCAGCGAGGCTGACCCCCCTCCCCCCCTCCCGACCAACTTGGAAGTATATTTTTTTATTTACTGTCAAAAACACGGGTTTTTAGTTAAAAACAGTGTTTAAATACACTTTTAGGCCTAAATAGGCTGTTTTAATACATAAAATTCAATATTAGACCTAAAAACACTTAAATTATTGAGTTAAAAAAATTTTGCTAAAAAATTAGTCCCCCTGACCCCCCCCCTAAATTTGAAATCTCGCACCCGGGGTCGACCCCCCCTAAAAAGCCAGGGGGGTCCGGGCCCCCCGGGGACCCCCCAAAAAAATTTTGGCCTTGAACCCGGGGGGTGGCCCCCCCTAGCGGCCCCGACCAAAAACACCTATGATCATAATCTAATTTTTATTTCTTTTTATTTTAATTTTTGTCTATATATTATGTTTTATAAGAAGCAAAAACTGAAAGGTAAGTAATGAATCAAATACTGATCGAAAAGAAATTAAACTGGTGTCATTTTTTCATGTCTTTTTTTATTATACTTTGTCTAAAAATTGATAAACTTAAAGAAAAAAGCCTTTTCACGATAAATTTTCTTAAAAAAATATTCAGTTTATTTAATTATGGCATATTTTTTTACATACTTAAACAAACGAACTAATGCAAACGTATTTTTTTATCTCCGAAAACCAACTAAATAATACTTAATTATTAATGTCAATGCTCAACTGTTTTTTTGAATTAACAACAATTAAAGCTAAAGTTGATTTATATAAAAATACAAAAAACAAACTTTTTTTAAATGTAACATTTTTAACTTCTGTGTTAAAAATTATGTTTTTAAAATTTGCCCTAACAAATTCTCGCGTATCATTGAAATTTATGCACATTTTTGAGGGGGGAAGATTTATTCTGGGGTTTGAACCAGAATAGATCTTCCGGGGGGAATAAGTATTCTGAGGGGGGAAGATCTATTCTGGCGTAGATCAGAATCTATCTTCCGGGGGGAAGATCTATTTAGAGCGCACCAAATAAATCTTTGAGGGGAAAATTTATTCTAGAGCGCCCTAGAATAAAACTTCCGGGGGGAAGAAAACGGGGGGGAAGATCTATTCTGCGACACCGGTAAACACCACGCATTTAATGTTTGTATCCAACCGCCTGGTGTTTTTATCTATTTGCTACGATTACAAATTCAAAGTAATTACAGATAGTTGGCATAAAATATCTTTTTTTCAATCTTCAAAATAACTTCTTAAAAGTCAATGCAATAATCTAAATACATGGTAACCTTGCTACCTTAAGACCAAGGAGAAGGGAGTCTAACTCATTCTCAACTCTGGAGGGGGAGGAGGTTGATATTCACCGCACCCCGGATTTAAGGGAGGAGAATTAAAATGGAGGAACACATTGTACGACCCAAGTCATTTTGTGGAGTGTAATTTACCCATGTATGATCTAGAGAGGACCGGTTACAAAAATCTATTATTTTAAAAATTTAGTATCTCTCGCACAGCTTGATTTACGGCAATTAACTATCTATCTTTTAAAATTTTATTTCACTTTCAAAAATTAGTTTTTAATCAATATTTTAAATTTTAGTTTTACTTGGTGCCTTACGATTAAAATTGACAAAAAAGAGCTTAGGCGCAGTTTATTTAGGGCACTCGTCTCTTGTTACACGAAAGGACCGCCGTTCATCAGTTTGCATAAACATTAGAGGTCAGTATAGCATGGATGGCACCATAGGTGGGTGGGGGGGGGGGGCGGGAGGGGGGAAGGGGTTAACCCTCTAAAAATCTCGAAACTAAACTGCCGACACCATAGCCGTCTGGATTTAAAGAAGCACTGTCACAAATCAAATTCCTATAACGCCCGAACCGGACTGCTCCTTTAATACCAAACCTACCTAACTCAACTTTGGTATTTAGAGTGCTCCACTACAAGGCTACAACATTTTTAAATTTCAGCTGAATCGGTTCAGTATTAAAGGAGCAGTCCGGTTCGGGCGTTATAGGAATTTGATTTGTGACAGTGCTCCTTTAAGGAGGGGGTATACACCCGACCTCCGAAATTTAGGAGAGGGGGAGTCCCAAAAACTTTTTTGGGGGTACACCTCAAATCAGGGACGTACCCGGGGGGGCGGCCGCCCCCCCCCCCGAAATGGTCGCCAGATACTAAAATTTGGGGTTTTCAGAGGCTAAAATTTCAAAATTTTCTAGCGCCTCGCTAATCGCTCGGCGCCAAATTATAAAATAATTTTAGTACCCTAATTGACCCCCAAAAACCAAAAATTTTCCCGCTTCGCTTAGCTCAGCGGTCACTTTCAATAGTATACACACATATATCTCGCTATTTATCTTGCCTAATGCTAATGTTATTTCATAGTTAGTACAATATTTTTTATAAGTAATAAGTACTACACAGAAAGCAAAACAAACAATCATATTGGTTGATTTATGTACCTCCCCCCACCTAAATTTTACAGCCGCCTATAGCATTGGCTCGGATTTTTTCATATAGGTAGGTAGGTACCCTAAATAACATGGAGCCGAGATGCTGCTCATGTGCTTTGGTTTACAATGTAGGTGTAGCCAAGGGCTCTGACTGAAAGGTCTCTTAATTCGTTTTTTGTGAAATCCAGGTTCTGCCAATGTGTGCTAATGTAATTTTTAACTAAGAACTTAACTTAACTAGATAATAGGTTATTAGGCAAAAAACAGTGTATTATACAGCTTTATCTGCGTTTATCCCTGCTTTTTTAACGTTTTCAAAAATAAAGGGGGAGCTCCGCCACAGGGGGGTGGATGGTGTCACAGTAATCGGGATTTTGGGGGGTATAATCTCCAACCCTCTCCCTACCCACCTATGGCCAACACTCCCAATTCTTAAATTTGGGAGTACCCTGGACACCAACGCCCCAAAATTTGGCATTTGGGGTGTCCCACCCAGTACTGAAAACACTAAACGTATATATTTGAGTTGAGATGTCGGGTATATCTCTCAAAATCCGAAAACCTATGGTTGGCAAGAGCACAAATTTCTCTGCATGCACCACTTGAAACATAAAAGCAGAATACTAATTACATTTAGAGGTGCAAATTAATGATGTGTAATTTGATTAATAGACTAGTTCGGAATAAGCGTCTTTTACTGTACGAGAGAGGGTACAAAAAGAAAAAAATAAAATTTGAAAAAATCTTAGCTTTCTTAGTTTCTTAAGTTTAAACCTATACTTCATAAAAATTGCTACACGATGATATGTTTCACTACGTTGAAGTGCTGTAATATATCAGTTTTTGCTAAATAAATTTTAGTTTTTTAATTAAACGTCACAATAGTTTAAAATCACCATTAAAATAGTATTATCCTGAACAGTGATTTCGAATTAGTAAAAATAAAGATGAAATTTGTGCTTTTAAACTAATTTTAAACCTACATAGTTTTTTTTAACGTTTTGCTTGTAAAACTATTCAAAACTTAAAAATTAATTTTAAAAAGTCCATTCCAAACTTTTAAATTAAGCATTTTCTGTAATTGAAACATTAAAAAACTGGGAAACAAGCGCGCCAGCAGCGCCGTACCTACGAAGCGGCAAAAAACTAAAAATCCCCAAAAACTGCTTTTGCTTTATAATTTGCAATATTTAAAAAGTATTTAAGAAATTTTGAAGAGAAGGGGTTGAGATTTTAAACCAATAAATATTTGAAATATTTTAAACCGTAAAATGTACTAGTCGCTCGCTGTTTCTCAATTTTCTCTCTACACAGACCTGTGCACGGTCTGAAAATGCCCCCCCCGTTTTATTGGAGGATTTGCCCCCCGTTTTATTGCCCCCCCCCCCGCCAAAAAATGAAAAAGTACCCTAAAAATATGACGCCATTTTTGACCTATGATGACGCCATCATCGCGAATTTTTTGCAGTTTTTAGCCTATTTCAATGTATTTTAAGCCATTTTAGACCTATTTTTACCTTATTTCCGCTTTTTTTGTCCCTTTTTTCCCTTTTCCCTTCTTTTTTCTCCTTTTTTTCTCTTTTTTTCTTTCCCCCCTGCTTGCCCCCCTCCGTTTTATTGCCCTCCCCCGTTTAAAAAAAGTTGCCTCCGTGCCCTCCCATTTTGGAATTGCCCCCCCCCCGTTTTAACCCCGGGGGGGGGGCAGTGCACAGGTCTGCTCTACATATGATTGGCGCTAGTAGTTATGTACCCTTTCCCTAACATTAAAAAACCGTTATTCCGAACTAGTCTATACGATCCGCGATTACTACTTATGTTAAAACACGAGAATGTATTGCAATAAAACAGTACCTTTTGCCTCAAATTCTTTTAATCTTTTATCGATGTCACTTTGTTTTGTGTATTTTTCACGTTTCTCCAGTTTTCCAGCAGATTCAACAGGTTGCACCAAGCCCAAATCTATATTTTTTAAGACTTCCTGGTCTTTGAATGATAAGAAAGGCTGGGTAGGAATTTCCCATCGTGTCTCTAAATTAAATATTTAATTAATATTAAATTTTTATATAAGAATCAAAAATTCACATGATTATACAAATCAATAATCTTATTTATTTACGAACAACCTTTTTAGGAGTTTTCAGCCATAGATGAACACGGTGAAAAAGCTAGGGGGCGTTGTTTACCCCGCGTAAATGACATTTCAAAATCTAGGAGGAGGGTCCTAGGAGGGTCGAACGAACCCCCCCTCCTGGCTTTCTAGTGGAGTCGACTCGGGTAGAAGATTTTGAAACCTAGAGGGGGGTCAGGTGGGGTCCAATTTCTGAAGCAAAATACTTTTAAACCATTAAAAGTTTAATAATAGTTTTTTATAGGATAATACTACATTTTATTGTGAATAAAAAGCGATATTCAGGTATAAAAAAGGCATAAAAACATGAATCTGTGTTAAAAATTTACGTTTTTGAAGAAAATTTAGTATAAAAAAAGGACTTAAATTTTTCTCGAGAGGGAAGGAGGTGGGGTCAGATTTAAAAATCTAGGGGGGGGTCAGGGGTAAAAAATTCGAAAACTTGGGGGGAGGGGAGGCCTGGATTTTTTTCTAGAATGGGGGGGAAATTTCGAGGCTAGGGGGGAGGTGGACCCCACCCTACCCCCGTTGTTCATCTACGTTTTCAGCCAGTTAATGCTTCATTTTAAATAATTTTTTTAGTGCCGTAAGAAATCCCGTAGTGATAATGTTTCAAAAACATGAAAAATCAGTATATAAATTTATACATTATAATCATTCTGCGGGGATTAGCCTCACTAACGTATTATTCGCGAAAATAGGTCAAAATGGCGTAATTTTTTAGTATTTTCTCATTTCGAGTGGGAGAGAGCATTAAAAAACGGGGGGGGGGTGTGGGGGTGTACAGCCACTAATAGGAAGGTGGGGACATAGGTGGGCAAAGGGGGTTATACCGCCAAAATCCGGATTAATGCCGACACCCCCCCCCCCTAAAATTTGGGGGTACCCCGAACACCCCCCAAAAATTTGGGGGGTTCCCCAGTACTAAAAACGCTAAAAATATGGTATATGAGGTATATCCCAAAAAATTTTTGGGACATTCGTGGGGGGTTATACCCATCCAAAATTTCGAATTTTGCTGACACCCTCCCCCTAACTTTGGGGTACCCGGGGACACCCCCCCCCCCCAAATTCGCCTCCTGGAGAAAAATTTTTAAGCGTTATAAAAGGACTAAAAAATTTCCGCGCTTCGCGCTGAGTGTTTATTACCTTGTTCATGTCATATACTTCATTTTTTCCCTATTATTCAATAAAAATAAGTCTATATAACAAAGAAAAATTTTTACAAACAAAATTTTACAAAATTTCCGATTTCCAAAACATTACAACTGAAGAATGAGTACATTGAATTACAGCTGAGCAATGCAAAGTACCAGAAAATGTTTTTTAAATTACTTCTAACCTTTAAATTTTTAATACCACTATTTATAACAATCTAAGGGGGGGTCCAGCGTGGTCGTATCAAGATTAAAAAACAAAGTAACACAAATTTGGAAGTGGAGACCAATTAAAACATTAAGAATGGGGTGGGTCTAGCGTGGTCATACCAAGATTACAAAACAAAGTAATAGAAATTCGCAAGTGGAGACTATATAATATAATTAATGGAGCGCTGATCGAAGCGCGAGAAAAATTTTTTTAAAAATGGTCCTTCTAGACCCCCCAAATTTTTATCCTTGGCGACCTAAAAGGGGGGCCTAACTCCACATTTTTCCCTTTGCTAACTTAAAAGGAGTCTAGACCCCCCCTGGCTACGCCCATGTATGTATATAATCTTTAATTAAATATAAGATTATGGATCAAAAAGTTTGTGATACTTGACTTTATAATCAAGACAATAAAATTACTATTCTATTATTACGTAATTATTAAAAAAATGATTTCTAATCTAATTATAAGAATATATAAACACATTATTGTTAAAAGAATTAAAATATAAAATTTATAAGTTGCAATAAGGTCTTATTTTAATTTTACACAGTTTTAAAGCATTTATAAGCTTGTTTTACGGTTTTCTACGCCTTTTAAGCCCATTTTAAGGCAGCGCGGAAATATTGGGTACACCCCCCCTCAAAAGTTGAATCTTGCCAGACACCCCCTAAAATTTGACCTTCCATACCCCCCTCCCAAAATTCGATAGGCTGCCCACCTATTTTTGCACACTTACCTCCAGTTAAGGTGTTCCAATAGTAAAAATTTCCGGTTTCGTCTTTGGATTCAGCCCACACCCTTTTCCTCAGCTCGGACACAGAAGGGGCCTGACCGCCCAAATTGCTAGTAGGTGGCGGAATGGCAACTTTCCCCACAGGTATCGCATCAGTGCTTTCTTTCTTTTTCTTAGAAGTTGACTTTATCATTTCAACAAGGTGGTGCTCTTTGGTGTCCGGAGTTACGTCGGGTTCCAGAGACTCTGGAAACAAACGCCCTTTTGGCAGTTCAGGTTTCGGAACGGTAGCTCTCGCATCATCTAAAATATAAATTATAGCGGGCGTACAACGCAAAAGTAAAGTTTTTATACAAACCTAATTGGTGTAAGCTTATTTACAAAACATAACAGAAATAAAAAATCTTCTGCGCGCAGCGCATATTTTTTTTAGCCTTTTATTAAATTTAAATTAAAACTGTTTGTTGATGATTTAATCAAAATTTTTAAACTCTGGCGACGCATCTTTATACAATTATTAAGGTCGCTTTTTGTAAAATGTTTTACGCTGTCACAGCACCTAAAACGGTGTTCAATTATTTGAACAAATTTTTTATATCATCGTAAGTTGTTGAGGGAGGTGGAGGAGGAGATAGAAGGTATACCTTCCTCTCTAACAACTCCAAAAAATTTTGAAAATTTTCTTTTTTTGGTATTTTTGTTCACAAATCTATTTTTTACTCTAAATTCACTTTCTTACTATTTTAATAAGCCTTTTTATCATAGATGAACACGGTTGGTCACTGAAGCTAGGGGGGTGTTTACCCCGGGTAAATGACATTTCAAAATCTAGGAGGGGGTCCAAGGGGGATGGGGGGGGGGGGGTTCGACCATAGGTGAGGGGGGCGGCAGGGTGGGGTCCACCCCCCCTAGCCTCGACATTTTGGGACCCCCCTCCCCCGAAAAATTTCCGAATTTTTTACCCCTGACCCCCCTCTAGAATATAAAAGCTGACCCTCCCCTCCCCTCTCGGGAAATTTTTAGGTACTTTTTTATACTAAATTTTCTTCCAAAAACGTAAATTTTCATCACATATTCATACTTTACACCGTTTTTATACCAGAATATCGCTTTTTATTCAATAAAATGTAGTATTATCCTATAAAAAAGATCAATTATTAAAGTTATTATGGTTTAAAACTGTTTTGCTTTGGACACCGGACCTCACCTGACCCCCCTCTAGATTTCAAAATTTCGCACCCCGGGTCGACCTCTCCTAAAAACCTAGGGGGGTCCGGACCCCTCTGGGACCCCCCTCCTAGAATTCAAAATTCGATTTACCAAGGTTACCACCCCCTCCCCCTAGCTTCCCCGACCGTTCTCACCTATGGGTTCGACCATACATGGGCAAGTTGGTCCGGAGTGGTTTAACCCCAAATTAGGGGGGGGGGGAAGTTAAAATCCGAGAAACGCAAAATACCCATATCGTTTTTTTTCTGGAGTGCTTTTTACCCATATCGCTTTTCGATTTTGAAGGAAAAATAGGTAAAAAACGCTAATTTTAGGTCAAAAAGCCTTTTTATTGCATTTTTGAGCTTTTTATAGCTTAAAACATTCATTTTGACCTCTAAACTTAAGTTTGGAGGCAGTTAGAAATCATTTTAAAGACATTTTTTTCTTCATTTTTCCCAAATTGGGGGAGTTAACCTTTTCTTCCCCCCCCCCCACTTCTGAGTGGGGGGTTAAACCTTTCTTCTCAGAATTTGGGGGGGGGGGGTTAACACCCCCTTCGGTGCCCATGTATGGGGGCGACCCGCCCTCTAGGTTTCTAGGGGGGGTCGATCCGAGGTGGAATATTTTGAAACCTAGAGAAGAGGTCAGGCATAGGTGAGAAAGGGAGGGGTGGCAGGGCGGGGTCCACTCCTCCCCCTAGCCTGGAAATTTTGGGGCCCACCCCCCTAGACGAAAATCTAGGGCCCCGCCCTCCCTCCAAATTTCCGAATTTTTTACCCCTGACCCCCCCTCTAGAATTTGAAATCTGAACCCCCCCCCCTCAATAAAATATTACGTACTTTTTTTGTACTAAATTTTCTTCTAACGTGAATTTTTATCGCATATTCATCCTTTTACACCCTTTTTATACCAGAATATCGCTTTTTATTCAATAAAATGTAGTAGGTATTATCCTATAAAAAGAACAATTATTAAAGTTATTATGGTTTAAAACTGTTTTGCTTTGGACGCTGGACCCCACCTGACCCCCCTCTAGATTTCAAAATGTCGCACCCCGGGTTTACCCCTCTAAAAAGCTAGGGTGGGGGGTCGGGCGGGACCCCCTGGGACCCCCCTCCTAGAATTCAAATTTAATTTACCCCGGGTAACCACCCCCCCTAGCTTCCCCGACATTGGTTAGAATGGGGGGGGGGGCAGGGTGGGGTTCACCCCCCCTAGCCTCGAAATTTTGGGCTCCCCCCCTAGACGAAAATATAGGGGCCCCCCTCCCCGCCGCAAATTTCCGAATTTTTTACCCCTGACCCCCCTCTAGATTTTGAAATCTGACCCCCCCCCCCTTTGGGAAAATTTTAGGTACCTTTTTTATACTAAATTTTCTTCCAAAAACGTGAATTTTCATCACATATTCATGCTTTTACACCCTTTTTATACATGAATATGGCTTTTTATTCAATAAAATGTAGTATTATCCTACAAAAAGAACAATTATTAAAGTTATTATGGTTTAAAACTGTTTTGCTTTGGACACCGGACCCCACCTGACCCCCCTCTAGATTTCAAAATTTCGCACCCCGGGTCGACCTCCCCCCCTAAAAAGCTAGGGGGGGTCCGGACCCCCCTGGGACCCCCCTTCTAGAACTCAAAATTCAATTTACCCCGGGTAACCACCCCCCCCCTAGCTTCCCCGACCGTGTTCACCTATGTTCCCCAACCGTTCTCACCTATGGGGGCAGGTGGGGCCCAATGTCCGAAGCAAAATAGTTTTAAACCATTAAAGGTTTAATAATAGTTTTTTTATAAAATAATACTACATTTTATTTAATAAAAAGCGAATGTTCTGGCATAAAGAAAGTGTAAAACATGAATTCGTGTTAAAAATTCACGTTTTTGGAAGAAAATTTAGTATAAAAAAGTACTTAAAATTTTTTCGAGAGGGGAGGGGAAAATCAGATTTCAAAATCTAGAGGGTGTCAGGGGTAAAAAATTCAAAAAAATTAGGGGGAGGGCCTAGACTTTTTTCTAGGGGGGTCTCCAAAATTTCGAGGCTATGCAAAGGGTGGACCCAACCCTACCCCCCCCCCTTGTTCATCTATGCCCGTGCCCCCCTCCCCATTTTGGAATTGCCTCCCCCCCCAATAAAACCCCGTGGGGACAGGCAGTGCACAGGTCTGCAAGGCAATTACTCGACCAATAATCCAGTACGCCAGCACAGTCTGGGGCAAAATTTCGAGGTTAGGGGTGTGGGGTGGACCCCACCCTACCCCCTTTCTTGTTCATCTATGCTTTTTATCGGCATTTAAAAATACTTTTATCGATTTTAAAATACGCACCTGTTTTGATCTAATCCAAAGTCATAACCACTAAGTTTCTATTCTGGGTACTTGCGGGGTTTAATTGAATTTGAGCTTTTACATACACTGAAGGGAATAAAATTATCTCCTAAACTTGGGTATGTCCGGCACGGCACCCATGATTACCAATATAATAACACTATTTAAAACAGTTTAATACTATATTAATACATAAGTTTAGTATTTTAAATAAAAAGATCAATAATGCAATAAAAAGGGATTTTAAGTTTAAATTAACGTTTGATCTAAAACCTATAATTTTGACCTAAAATCTATAAAACGATATGCATAAAATGCACTTCAGAAAGTAAACATATTATATGAATGTATTCCTCAGATTTCATTTTAACCCACCATTGTTATTGTTTGCCAACAACTGATCTTTCCATCAAGATGGGACTGGACCGTCCAGCACGTTCCTCACCTTGTTCACCCCTCTTCCCACTCTCTGAGAAGATCAGCCACTGCAGTGGGGTTCGTCTAGAGGTCTTCTGGTCCCAAATTCGTGTTAATTTGCGTGTATGTGAAAAGATATTGTGTTTTGTGTGTTTGTGTTTTGCATAACGGACAGTTTGGTGATGTGTAGGATTGATTTTATGGGATTGATTTTGTGTAGGTAAGAGTAAAGGAAAGGGGATTCCCCCCTGAGTTGGGAGAGGGTTTTTCTGACCCCGCAAGGAAGATTTTCCTCCTCGTGGCTTTAGTTTGGAGTATTGGATTTATTGAAGTTTTGTTAATGTGGTTTGTGACTGTGTTTTTGTGAATTTGTTTTTTAGTGCTTTGTACAGACCTGTGCAATACGCCTCCCGGTAGTTTATCGGGGGGGGCACGGCCAAAACGGGGGGGGCAATTTTTTTGAAACGAGGGAGGCAATAAAACGGGGGGCAAGCAGGGGGAAAGAAAAAAAAAGAGAAAAAAAGAAGGGAAAAGAAAAAAAAGAGACAAAAAAGCGAAAATAAGGTAAAAATAGGTCTAAAATGGCTTAAAAT
>JASAMX010001070.1:0-38186 GCA_030248175.1 Microlaimidae sp. YZB2_3 | reverse complement strand
TTGTAAATTAGTTAGGAAGGAAGAAGGGAGATCAGTTTAGCTAGGAAGGGTAAACCTTAATACTCTTGAGTGCAGAGGGGAAGGGGTCTAAAATTTTAGCGTTAAGTGCGGGGTAAACCATTTGTTTCCCCCCAAAAAATCTATGGGGTAGTTAACTCTTTTTTGAACCATA
This sequence comes from Microlaimidae sp. YZB2_3, assembly GCA_030248175.1. NCBI lineage: Eukaryota > Metazoa > Nematoda > Chromadorea > Desmodorida > Microlaimidae > Microlaimidae sp. YZB2_3. The sequence goes on along the minus strand of JASAMX010001070.1, from coordinate 38,014 downwards.
AAGATTCCAGTTAGCTTGTGAAATAAGGTGAATTGTGATCAAGCACTAATCAGGAACCAAAACGCAAAAAATGACCCCTTTAAACCCCCAAACTTTTTGTTTGTATGAGGCATAGGGGGTCTAAGGTTTCCAATCTACTGGCTACGCTCATAAAATGTAATAGAATTACTGTGTATTAGTGTATTTAAACAATAAAAATTTTATAAATGTTGTAAAGTAGCACCTCACAATAATAATTTAATAAAAGCAATGGTAACAGCTACAAATTTAAAAGTTTTTTCAAGTAGTCATAAACAAAAGTACATACTAAAATTGGATAACAAAATGGATTATCAAAATTATTTTGTTTTTGCGCTAAATGAGTACATAGCATCACGTAACATTTGTCCTGACCTGGAAAGAGCCAATTTTTTAGATTCGTTTAGTTGGTGAGAGTAAATTACAAAGGATTCTTCTATGCGGCTGTGGTAAATTACATGTATCCAAATTTCAAAAATTTTTTCCAGAAGCTGAGATTGAAGATTGGTGGGTATTTGTTGGCAAATGTGGGCTATATTGCACCGTTGCAGAGCTATATTTAAAAACTCTTCAAAAAGAGATGATTTTTGGTGCTTAATTGAATCCATTGTTTTTTTAATAGCTAATTTTCCGGTTAATTTAATTGCTGTTGAATTTGTGTGAAAAACAATACATTTGTTGATTTCGCGCAAAAACGGTAAAAGTGATTCATGTGGGGTATACAAGTAGCCTCGGCTTAAATGGAGAAGAAATGAATATTCTTCTTTTTTGTTTAAAAAAATTTTTTTTTCTTGATCGTCCATTTTTAGACAAAAGCACAAAAAAAGAAGTTTCCTATAGTGTTTGTAATTTTTTGAGCGTTTTGATTGGGATTTTATTTCGTTTATTGTCAAACATAAGCATACGCCTCCATTCATAAGCAAAGCCTGGTTGCTTTCCTCCTTAATATTATTGTTGTTGGGTTCTGGTTGCGCAGATTGGTAATTTTGAGAAACCTTTTGAAGTTCGTTAAATGTTGATTGAGCCAATAAATGAAAAATATTGCACGTTGAAATGTGATCTTTTATGTGAAAATTTCTTACGGTGGCTGGCTTAAATACCTACCAGTACTGCAAGTCGAAATAAACAAAAGGCCAGTGGGAATGCAGAACAGAAAATAACCCAATTTAAAAAATTTCTAAAATTTGAACGTTCAATTTCTTCTTTTGTTCATAATATTTCTTAAAAAGGTTTTTGGACAGTAAAAAAGTAAGTTATTATTTAAAAAAGAAATGAATACTTCATCGCACAGTATAACAAAAAAATCGCTTTCATCCTTTGCCTCAAACATGGGCATTAGTAATTTTCAACAAAATGTTTAAAATAACATACAGTGGTGTTGGGTCTTAAAAAAAAGCAAAGTGGTTGAAAATAATCATTTTTATGGAAAATTTAGGAAAAAGAGTTTAGTTTTGTAATAAATATAATTTTATCAAAAGTTAAACAAAATCATATTTACTAATGATCCGCTCCTCCCGGGGATGGAACTTGCAGAAAAATTTTTCCCCGCGCCTTAACCACTTCACCATCGCTGAATTTTCAACTTAAGGTTAAAATGGTATTATAAAACCTTTGTAAGTTAGCAAACAAAAGGTTTCGTTGCAATATGGTTTGGATAATTGTGTTTTTAGGAAAAGTTAAGGCGGCTAAAATTAATCATTTATTAGTAGAAAACGGTGCGTAAATAAATGTATCAGAAAATAGTTTTTTATATGAAAAATACGATCGCAACAGATTACAAACTAAAATTAATTTTCAATAAAAAAATGCTCCACTGACCCAAACCAAACTGTGAAATCGACAGATATTCTATGTTTTAACCAAATGAGCATTGGTGACTTTGGCGTGTATAAAATGATTTTATAAGTGGGTTGCAGCTTTCGGATTTTTTGCGGCGTTTACTTGCTACTAAATAGAGCACAAGTGAATGCCTATTTTTTCTTTAAAAAAAGTAATTAAAACGCTGGTTTTATTTATTTGGTTTGAAATATGTCCTCTGTGTCAATTGTACTGGTGTTTTTATGCACGTTTTTCTGACACATTAAAAACGTGGAAAATAAGTTTGGTCGATAGTTAAGTCAGCAACCCCAGTCCAAAATCTTCAAGTATATTTTCAATATACGTTGTTAAAGCGGCAAACCATCGTTTGTGAAACTGAAGCTCATAATTACTGTTTTCATTTTCAATAACTTCGTTAACGATATATATATATATATTGTTCTTTAAGTTTTTGTATAATATTTTTTAATTTTTCATTGGCATTTAGTTCCAGAATAATAGCTTTTCGTTCGGGGTAGTATTGCAGTTGATAATTTTCATAAATTACAGTTTTAATTTGGTCAAAAATGTTTGTTTCGTTTAAAAATGCAATCAATTTGTAAATATTTTCTTTTAAAAAAAGGCTTGACATGGTTTAATTCTGATAAAATTAGTTTTTTTTCGCAATTAAAATCAATTTTTAAACGGGTGTGCAAGAACTTGCACACCGGTGTGCAAAAACTTGCACACCGGTGTGCAGAAACGTGCACACCGGTGTGCAGAAACTTGCACACCGGTGTGCACGAAGTTGCACTTGCACACGGTGTGCAAAAACTTGCACACCGGTGTGCAAAAACTTGCACACCGGTGTGCAAAAACTTGCACACCGGTGTGCACGAAGTTGCACACCGGTGTGCACGAACTTGCACACGGTGTGCAAGTTTTGCGTCATGTTGGAACCAGCATAGTATCAAAAGTTAGTATTGAGTGGTACATTCTTCTCTATATATATTATGTATTCTTGGTACTATTTATAACTAACCAACTAAATTTCAGCTGCTCAAAATTAAAAACCTTTTTTTATATTTCAGACGAAGATCGGAGTATTTTCTTTTAACTTAGTAAATAAATATTTTTGGCTTGATCAATCAAAACTTGAAAATTGAAAAAGCTGCACTGTGTTAACCTTAAAAATTTTAGCGAAGAATCCAGTATCAATAAAATTCCGCGAGGGTCTTGCGTAAGTTAGTATTTTATCACAAACTGTCTCGCGCTGTGAAACTGCGCGGTTTCACTGCTCACCGCTGTGCGAAGGAAAACCGGTTTTATAGCGCAGGGAGCAGTTTATACAAAAAATCATTAACGGAATTTCGTGGATTGAGCGTTTTAATACACCAAAATTTCATTTTGTGTCATTAATTGTCATATTTCTGTGTTTATCCACACTTCCTTTGGAGAACATTTAAAGAGCTAACACTTTTTGTGTAAAAAACAAAACAGTCACGTCAGGATTTTCATGACCCTCAAAATGTCATTATTCGAGTTCACGTCATATATGTTTTGTTCTGTGGGAATGGTTGTGGTGTTTTACTGTAACCAATTAGCGCTTGGGAAAAATTGATCTCTAATAAATGAGAGAGCACTCCATTTTTTCCCAAGCGCTAATTGGCTAAAAGTGATTCTATAAGGTCATAACTCTGTAAAAATATTTAACATTGAACAACTTCCGTTTAAATGGGAAGATTTTGACCATCATGTTTTGATAAGGGGCCGACGCATAAGAGTACGGCACGAAACAGTACCACAAAATAGTCCCGGGTTTCGCAAAAGAGTACGCACGAAATAGTACGCCACAGAACAGTACCGTCAAAAAACAGTACGGCACATAAGAGTCCTGTGAGAATTGCGTTTGCTACACCACGCGACTCTGACGCAAAACAGTACTGGCACGAAAGAGTACTGGCAAAACAGAGTAAGATATTCACGTTTTGCGTTTGACTCAAAACAGTACTGGCACAAAAGTGTACTGAAAAAATAACTTAATGTTAAAACTATTGCTACTAACAGCTGCTTAACTTTATTACGATAAAAATTAATGAGCAGCGTTTTATACAGCAAACTCTTCTATTTTTAATAGATCATTTAATAAAGTTCTTTGTTCATGAAACAATATAGTGAGTGTTAGCGCCACTGTAATTGTAACTCACTCACTGTAATTGTAACTCAGCGCCACTGTAACTCATGTTCCTTCAAGGTTTCTTATGCTTAAATGAACGATTTGAAACATATTAAACTTGAAAAATGTTTTAAGTTATTTTCTCTTTTAGAAATATTTTTATAAAGTTTTTAGAAATTTAGTGAAAAATTAATTTAAAAACAGTTTTGACAAAATATTCTATACATTATTTTCTTATTTTTTTATTTAAACGGGAGCATACACAATCAGACAGACAAACAGCTCATTTGCTAAAACAGGATATAAATAGGTTTGAGCGTTTTTTACGGAATGTTTTTAAAGCAACATCTGTTTTTTATATGGGGACTAACATAAATTTAACTTCAAACAAAAGTTAAAAGCAGATTTGCATAGATCTGTTATGCTATGCATGACTTTTTAATTTTTAACTCTTAATTTTTTATTAGTCGATTTCCAAAAAACAATTTATCAAACAAAAATTTAGGTCAAACATTTCAAATTTGACATAAAAACAAACAACAAAAAACAAAAAAAACAAGCATATGTCTATTACGTATAAATTTCTTTGCATCTGAACCGTGAGGGAGTTCCTTAGTTTGCTTTGTGATAACCCCCAACTCATTTATCCAAATTCCAACTTCACACCTACTGTCGGAGCAAAGGTATCTATCAGTACCAGGTGTAGACTCAACGGGTTTTTGATAACGATAAGTGTACCCCTCTGCGCAAGCTAATGGTTTTTTTTGTTTCAGTCCATGTTACAAGGACATTGATTTTTATAACAAACAATGTTTATAGAAACCTCGATAGGATCCCGAATTTATCTATGATACACAGTTCGTTAAACTGTCGCAAGACGTTAAAAATCACTAATTCCTGCCAAAATTTAAAATTACAGTAGCAATTTCAGACAAAAACAAATAAAATTTTCCGTTTTCCAAAAAGCCTAAGTTTGACTATAAGATTTGAATTTTATAGGCCAGAAATATTTTTTTAAATTTGTGATACCAATAAAAAAACAGAACAAAAAATTATTATAGGTAAATAAAATCTAGCTGACCGCGATATTTGCAGTATTTAATCGATTATTTAACTAAAAAAACATTCAAAATTTTTCACTAAAGCGGATTAATAACAAAGATTAAAAATTATATTTTAATAATTATTTATCAAATTATTTAACTTGGAACTTAAATGCAAATTTTTTAAGGGCTAAAGTTGGTTAATTTTTGTATATTTTGTGAAAATGTGGAATTAAAAAAAATCTGCGTTCTTATTTGTTTTTTTTAAAAACGTCATTACCGCACAATTGGTCCCCTCATGTATGCATTTTAATTTTTAGCGTCAGTCAGATATAAATTTAACCATAAAATATCAGAAATTTAAAATGTTCGCACTTGAAGGACTAAACTTTGACACTAACTCACCCAATAACCCCAGAAATTCCAAAAAGCAAAAACAGTTTTATTAAGCAAAAAATAAATATTTAATAAAAATAAGTTTTAAAACCTATTGCAGAATTTAAAACTGTAACATTCTCATTTGTTTTGTATGCATCATAAAACCAACATATATTATACAGAGAAGCATGTTTAACTTCACAATTGATTGTTTTTTAATTAGGGTAGATACATGATTTATTTGGGCCTATAACAAATAAACATGTTCCCTGTGGAGCTCCGGAACGCCAGTTTTTGGAGCCTTGCAGAATCTTCATAAACACACGGGGCGCCAGTTTATTTTCAAAATAATTTAGCACATAATTAAAGAGTAATATTTTAATTTTTCTTATTTTTTGCGGACTCAAAGTTTCTAAACAATGATAAATACAAAAAAAAATAATTGTAAAAAAATGGCTAAAATAACATAAACTTTTTAAAATTAAGTAAATTGGAGGATGAAATAATAAGTGCAGATTCTGACTTTTTTGTTTTAATAATCGTTTTTTTGGAACTTATGTAATAGCGCACATAACATAATTAACAACTTTGATTTAGTTAAAAAAAAACAAAAAACTCTGGTTTGTTATTTTAAAAAAATGTATTATTATTTCAATCAATTAATTTTTTTAGCAAAAGTCAAAACGTGATTTATTAGCATTTAAGAACATACGATTAAAGTAAAAACAGTTATTTTTTTTATTCAAGATAAATCCGATGCCCATTTTTTACTACACGATAATTTTTATACACCGTTTGTGTGCTTATACTTCTAATAACCTAAGCGCGACAGAAAAAAAATGGAACAAAAATAATTAACAACATTGACACCGCCCAAAAATTATACTTTAATATGCGTAAATTGATTACTTAAATATGCAAATTTCTATTTGAATCTCTAAAATCAGCTAGTTTCTGCACGCAATATCACAGTACTCTTTTGCGTCCGTACTTTTTTGTGCCGTACTCTTTTGTTCCAGTACTGTTTCGTGCGTACTCTTTTGCGAAACCCGGGACTATTATGTGGTACTGTTTCGTACCGTACTCTTATGTTAGGGAGCCGTTTGATAATATGCTGCAAGAGTGAAACAATGATCATACATACGACAGTATTAATGACGCAAACAACAAAAAATACTTAAAAATAATTATTTTTTTACCATGAAAAATGTTTTTTTGAAACAAAAAGAAATTTATAATAACAAAGAGTTTTGGTTGCGCATGATGATCTTTTTGTAGTTTGGCTGTTGAGTGAGTGAAATATTTGTTTGCACATTTTTGCTGCATATATTATGCCCAATAAAAAATTTTAAATTGTTAAGTCCAAACTATCCAAAAAGTTTCTTTATTTTTTCCAAAGGAGTTTAAATTAAAACGATCTTAATTAATTTTCTTTTGTGTGCTTTTGAATTCAGTGCTATAGGTGCGGTCAACCATATCTAATTAACTAAAATAGCAGTTCAAAATATAGAGATATTTTTTTGTCATTAGAATAGGATGGGCTTTTAATTAAACAATAAAATTTTTGCCTGTCTCAGTGATAAATGTTTTGAACATCCACTTCTAACTGTTTTTTAAATATTTTTTTAATTGTTTTAAAAACATTTCTTTCGGTGTATTTTTCCGCCCTGCTTTCTATCAAAAACAAATTTACAAGATCAAAAAAAAGTTCTTGTTGTATTTTAATTTATTGTCGACGAACAGAATCAGTAACAGGTTTTTGAATAATAGAAAACTAAATTTTGCCGCATAAAAAGTAAAATTATTCAAAAAGCCTAAGTGCCAAATTTTTTTGTACAGATAGTTTGAGTTTATGCAGAAACTAATCACAATGCTTTTTGGTAAAAAGCATTGAGTTGTCAAACAAACGAGGTGATCAATAAGGTATCTGTTCTGAAACTTTAGGTTAGGTCTTCGGTCGACTATGTAATACAAATTGAAGGTTGAAAAACTTTAAAAAGACCCCTTTTCGCTGCAAAATATTTCCAAACATAATAAGTAAAAAATAAAAAGTGCGTTCGCAACAATGAATGTTTTTTGTTTGTTAAAATCTGTAAGAAATTGTGGACGCGAAATCGACTGGGTGTTTAATTTAGTTTTAAGTATTAGTTTTGTGAGATTTCCGGATTGATCCGCTAAAAGGATGATTCGACGAGTTCCTGTTTATTTTTGAAACTCTCCTCAGTTAATTGACTTGTTTAATACGCTAGCGAACAAAGCGGGAAAAAAAACTAAAAATACGGCTTGGAAAACTCATGGGGTCAATTTATTTAAAAAACACATTTATTTCATTTAAATTTTAAAATTCCTACGGGGAGAAAATTTTGGTCTAAGTCGAAAGTCTATTATTTGTTGTTGTATAATTTTTTTGTTTTTGTTGTTGACTTTGGTATAAAATGTAAATCGCATTTTAAAAAATATATTAATTTCAACATCCGTGTTAAAATCACGGGAGGTTTTTTTTCGTTTTTATAGGTGTTTTGTTTTTGTTTACTTTGGTATAAATGTCATTTGAGATTTTGAGATATATATTAATCTCGTCATTGGTGCAAAAACCATACATCCGTCCTGTTAAACTGGAAGTACAGGGTTTTTAGAGTCACACACAGGGAACTTGGAGCAATCGAAAATGAAAATTTTTGGGAACTTGGAGCCTTTAAGAAAAATTGGTTTGGGTTTGGATTTAGGCTTTGCTTAGACTTAGGTAAAAATTTTAGAGATTTTTCCGCTTGGCTTCAAGTTCCCCACTTACGGCTCCAATTTTTGTATTTTTGACTCCTAGTTCTAGCTCCAAGTTCCCTTGGCTCCATCGACCCTAAATCAAACTGAATAGCGAGGTTATAAACGAAGGGGAATAATGCCTACCGCTTGGCTCTTAAGGTTTGATGGCTGGGACTTTTTTTCATAAAGACGTTTGTAAATTTTTATTTTACAAATCTACGCCTACTTTTTGTAAAATACATAATAAAGGTTTATTGACTCTTAGGGGAAATGTCTCCGTTTAGTTAAAAAAGTGCTTACATTGATTGGTCCGTTTTCGTAAAGTCGAAAAAACGTTCTGTGTATCCTTTATTATGTATTTTACAAAAAGTAGACGGAGACTTGTAAACTAAGACTTTACAAACGTTTTAATATAACAGGCTCCTAGGTCCGGTTTGGAAGAACCGTTTTGAAGATCTAATTCATTTTAGTTGTTTATTTATTTTCGGTTTGGGATTCTATTCTAATGTATAATTTTAAAAATGATGAGCTTCCTGAAAAGAGATCGGCCAATAATACTCAATCGATGAATCTCATATAATAAATAATTTGCATTATGCATGAGTTAGGAACTGCCGTTTCAACGTACAGTAATCTGTTTTCTTGTGCAATTCTCTAACATAGAATTAAAGAGAATCTTAAGTTGTGAACATACTTTCCAAAGCTCACTCTCACTTAAATGTTTGTTAGATTCACGGATTAAAAATTTTCTTAAAAACCGTATAAATAATAAATAAAAACAAACAATAATAAAAAATCATTTTTTGCCATTTGTTTTGTTTTCTTCCGTCAACAGCATCGGTGTCCCTATTGAAAGTTCTGCCCGTTATTGTAATCCCCGGGATTAAAACGGGCGCAGGAAAAAGAGGCTGTAAGTGGGAAATGTGGCAACTGGCGGTGGGGATTTATCCCAGATTTATAACCCCGATATTCTCCTTTTCCCCGAGCCGCTATAGTTTATTCTTATGCGTAAATTACAACCTTGTACTTAGCCCGGAGTTCCGTACACTTCACACTCAAAGTGGTTTTACAGATGCTGAATAAAAACCGTTTTATTAATTAGAGCGTCTATAACCTTTTTTATTTCGGTTTTACTATGAGAAACCAACTGAGGGATCCAATATGTTTCAGTTAGACAACTTCTAAGTAGAAACCAGGAGCTAAAAATGCGATAATCATATACGTGTGCATAGTACTGATATTTCCCTAAGCTTCGAGCTACGGAGCTCTGAAGCAGAGTTTCACTTTTTGGAACCCCGCAGTTCCGCCCTATTTTTCTACTGATTTGATGAATAGATAATTTTGTCAAAATTTTTTTGAAAAACAATTTTTTTTAAATTTATCAAAAACGATAAAAAATAATTAGTTGTAAAAATGCGAGTAGAATACCTTAAAGCATATTTCAATCTCAAATACAAAGTAAAATCGCTAATTTAAAAAGCGGAGCTCCTGAGTGTCAGAGTTTCCGTGCTCCGAAGCTCCACAGAATTATATTGCGGGCGCTAGGAACATATCACTTGTGCAGCGTTCTAATCAACTGAGCTATCCAAAAAAAATTCGGTGAGCACATCTCATCTCAACAAATGTATAGATTGGAATCGTATCAAATCGTATATTATCGTTAAAGTGACGATTTGTTTGCGAGATACGTTAGTTTTTTCCGTATTATATTTACGTTCACGAAATATGTTTTTAATGCTTAAGATCTCCTATCGAATAGTATCAGTAAAAATGAAAAAAAAATTATAACCCTTTTTTCCCATAAACCGAATGGGTTTCTGAAATAGCAATGTTTCTGATAAAATACATAGGTATTATGAAAAAGCTAGAGTGCCGAAACCTCGTATTAAAATAAGTGATCTAAAACTTTTTACATCTAAACTAAAACTTAAAATAGATTGTAAAACATTAAAGCCGTATTTTTAAAATTATGCTTAATGTTTTTATTAGGTTTTAAAAATTACGATAGTCAAAACCCTCCCATTTAAACGGAAATTGTTCAACGTTAATATTTTTTACAGAGATATAACGTTATAAAATCAGTTTTAGCCAATTAGTGCTTATGAAAAAAGGAGATTGAATTGAATTGAATTGAATTTCTTTATTTACATTTTTTAAAATAAAATATAAAAGATATGACAAGAAACGTAGCGCATACACTATGATATTAAGTGGAAAAAAATGCACACAAATAAATGAACAAAAAAAAAGAATGATGTACAGTACTGTGCACGAAATGCAATGTATTTAACAATAAGTAAATAAAGGGAGAAAACACAAAGAGCCCGAAGGCTACTCACATGTGTCTATTAAATTTAGTAAAGGTACAAAAATCGATAGTTTCTAATATGTTTTTGAAAATGTTTAGTGTTTTAGATTCAACTACGTCTTTAGATAAAAAGTTCCAATATTTTGCACTTCGCGAGTAAAAAGAAAACAATCTTTAGAAACTTTGGGCAAGTTTAATTTAAGCAAATGGTCGTTTTTACCAAGAAATTCCCCCAAGTATAAAAATCGTTAAATTTTAAGTCACTTAAGTTGTTAATTATTTTGTAACACATGGTTACATCAAATTTTATGCGGCGAATCTCAAGAGGCTCAAGTTTTAGTCTAGATAATCGCTGAAGATAACTTTCATTGGGTGTTAAATTGCATCTTTGATATAAGCGTCTTGTAAAATACCTTTGAACATGCTCAATGATATCAATATCTTTGTATAAGTAAGGGGACCAAACCTGAGAACAATATTCCAAAATAGGACGTACATAACTTTTGTACGATGTTATTAAAGCGTTAAGATTGTTTGTTTGGAACCATCTAAATAAGGCATTTACAATATTTAAAGCTTTTTTAACAGTAAGTTTGCAGTGTTCAGAAGGTTTTAGACAGGAGCTCACCAAAACACCCAAATCTCTTGCTTCGTTGCTAGTAGAAACTTTCAGACCGTTTAAAAAAATAGGTTGTTCGGGGTTAATATGACCCATATAAATAATATTACATTTTTGCTCTGCTATCTGAAATTGCCATTTATGTGCCCAAGCCATTACGTTATTTATATTGATTTGGAGTAAATTGTTAATAATATCTTTTGATCGGACACTATATAACTTTAGGTCATCCGCAAAAAGTTTGCAAGAGACACCATTAACTTCATCCGGTAAGTCATTTATAAATAAAAGGAACAGCAGAGGCCCAAGGACTGAACCTTGGGGCACCCCTGAAATGACAGTTGAATACTTAGAACATGCATTACCTAATAATACTCGTTGCTTACGATTGTGTAAGAAAGCAGAAATCCATTTAAGTAAATCACCATTTATTCCATAAGATTAATTCACTTATTCGAGATTAATTTTTTCCCAAGCACTAATTGGCTAAAAGTGATTCTATTAGCTCCTCCCACAACCATTCGCACAGAGCAAAACATATATGACGTGATTACAAATACCATATGACATTTTACGGGTCCTTAAAATCCTGACGTGATAAGTTTCCAAACCATTTGGATAAAATAAATAAATCGCTTATTACTCTTAATTATTCAAGGAATAATTACTAAAATTTGGCGTATCCTTAGATCTCCGGATTACTCGGTTACTCCAAAGTAAATCTTCAAAACTTCAAATCTTACTTTTATTATGATTATAAGTTGTACGTTAGTAATAATTTGATATTATCATTAGCTGTTTGATTAGTAAGGAATTTCATTCCCACAGTTTATTTTCGTCTACCTAATCAGTTAAGCTGTATATATCTTTGTTATGTTCTAAATTGGTTTTTTACTGTCAATAATTATACTATTCGAGTTACAATAAAATTATGTGTTCACTGTAAAATCGACTAGATGTCATTTGACAAGGTTATCGTATTTATTTTTAACTCATTAAATTATAATTTTCAAAAATTTCTGAAGTTAATTAAAAATTAAAGTAAACCAAATTACGATCAAAAAACACGAAAACTAAGTTAGGTTAATTTTTATACTGATAAGAAAACCGTTTTTTGCTATTATAAATAACACAACATTTTTGTATTGTAGGGTAACTGACTTAATTTCGGCCACGCCTTAATTTCGGTCATCAATTTAGAGTGTTAGAAAATTGGCTTATTTTTAAAACACAAAAGAACTAGCACAAAAGTAACTGAATTAATGTTGAATAAAGTGTTTTGGCTAAAGTTTTTTATTTTTATTATTCTTCATTATAAACATTTTCATACAAAAATTGAATTTTTTATAATTTTCTTAATTTTTGCTTTATGTTTAAACTGCATCAAATTTAGAACGAAGCAATCAATATATAACCTTAAAATACCTTCTATTTAAGGCTCAAAGCTGTTAATTTTCATGTTTTGATATTTTCTTCAAAATTATTTTGCAATGCGTTTAACTAACTGCGCATTTTAAGATTTCGTTAATTTCGGCCACCATAAAATTTAGGTGAAAGCACCTGCCGTTTTTTGCTGTTTTTAAATATCATTGCACTACCGTATTTATAAAGATTTTTTTTGCTCGTTTGACTTTGTTTTGACGTTTTTTAAGCCAAAAATAAAAATTGAACAAAAAATACAAGTTATTAAAACTTGTTTTTTTAAGGTTTTGACATAATTATTTAAAGTCTTGGTAATAACTATTAAAGTTCGCAAACGGGAAAAATTAAGTTATATATACCAAGAACAATACCTAAGGGTAAATTTGCAACTTTTAGAAATTTTTATTGTTCGTTTAAGCAATAGTTATGGCCAGTTTTTTGTAGGTGGCCGAAAAAAATGGCACGCGCCTTAACTTCGGCCACTTTAAAAAAAAGTTTAAACCTTCACTGATTTTTAAGTGTAACAGAAATATTCAAATTTTGCACTGGAATAACAAATATAGCTATTGTTTGATTTTTAGGCCAAATTTTGGCTTGATTGAAAAAGCCAGAAAAAACTTATTCAAAAAAATAAAAAAAGGTGGCCAAAATTAATTCAGTTACCCTAATTATGTATCGCTTTTACTTTGATAATAAATAAGCTAAGATGTTTGAAATTGCAAAATAAAAAGGGCCATTGTTCATTCATAAACAATTGTTGTTTTACTATGGAACGTCTATTTTGCAATTTAACCAATTGTTAAAATTGATAGGTTCGTTGGTTGTTTAACACAAGGAAATCGCAACATATGACAGTTTACTGGCGCCGTTTTAATATTTATTTTTAAAAGTTTACTCTTTTATTATTTATGTTTATCCTATTTCGGAACTCTGGAGCTCCAAAGTAGTGCCGCGTTTTGTTTTTTAGCTTAGGAGCACTTCTGAAACTCTAGAAATCCTATTTTGTGTTAATTTACTGAATAATTAAATAGTGATGATAGACTATGAAAATGTTTCAAACATTTTTTTTATTATAAAATTTTTCCAAAAGCATGTTATAAAAATTATAAATGTAAAAGTGCAGCTAAGTTAATGTTTATAGCTATTTCATTAAAAAATAGACTGAAGCTCAGTTTCGGAGCTCGGTAGCAATCTATAAGCGATATAACCCAATAAAAAAATCTAATGCTTGCAAAAATAATATTTTTTTGTGCTTTAAAAAAGAATTTATTAGGTTATTATACTTGCTTTCTAACTATGCTTCGGGAGCATTAGGTTGTTAAAATTTTAAGCCCTAAACTATCAGTCTTAAACTTCTAGCTAGACTATAAAGTTTCGCAAATGCTAAGCCTTATTATTGTAATTGAGTACTAAAATAATGCGTACTGGAGTCAAAACTTAAATTTTAAAAGGTTATATCTATCTTAAAGTTAAATCTAAATCTTAAAGAAAACTGTTTTTTATTGGCAAATAAGTAATGCTCTTTGGTGGGAACAAGATTTTAGAGCATTGTTTTCAGCATTATGCTTCTAAAAAAAGAATAAAAAAATACAAAGCGAAAAAATAAAAAAAATATATAAAATGAACATGAGTAATACTGAAGGAGTGAGTAATACATGGTAAATTATATATTGTGTTTAAAAAACCAAAAAAACACATTAGTTGAATTTCCAAACAGAATTTAATAGTCCATTTTTTCGATGAAGTTTTAAATTCGGGTTGTTTTCGCGAAATTTATTTAATTCTTTCCGCATTTTAAAACTATTTTTTCGTTTTTTAAAAGTTTTATAAAAAATTAATTTAAAAAAAATATTTTAAGAAAATCAGCTGCAACATTTTTTTATTATTTATCAGATTATTACTAAATTGAAACGAATTTCGGGGATTCGGAGTTCCGAAGCTAAAATAATTACAGGTCAGGATTTTAAGGACCCTCAAAATGTCAGGCCCTCAAAATGTTAGGCCGCTTGATGAATAAAAAAATCGTAAAAGTTACTAATTAAGTGAGCGGAAACTTACTAAGTTCTATGTTAAATTTATCATTCTTTTTTAAGAGAAAATGTCTTTATGCATAATAAATAATTTTTTTGGCTAATAGCCAAAAACCTAAGTTACACAGAGGTAAGAGTTTTTGATAGATTTACGACGGCGTTATTGAATTATAAGTTCAATTCGTCGTCAGTACCCTATGCGTGTTTTTATGAACAGATTAGAGTTTAATCCAACTCATTAATAATAAAGAAATAAACCCAGCCGAATATTCAAACGAAACAAAAAACGTTCATACTAGTAAAAAATTTACTTTGTATAGAAGAAAAAGATATGTCGTTTAGTTTGGTAGAGTTTGGAAAATTTTGTTATATTATATTTTTTTAAATTGCGGAAAAAATCAAAATAATACTTTAATGTGTTTTTAAAAAGGACACACTGATAGTAAAAACTTTTTATACGCCAATTATTTCAGAGCAATAATTTCATACTTATAAAATTTTGTGACGTGTATTATTAATCTTTTTTTTTCATTTTAGTTCAGAAATCAAACCCACAAATTTACTAAGAAAAAATATCTTTTAAGCCTAAATGATCACTTAAGTTATACGTCTTATAAACCAGATCTTCTTTTGTTTAAATTATTAGTCACATACCCTCTCTATTATAACTTGAAATATTAGTCCTTGGTAGTTTTTATTTTTAATGCAACAGGTGCTTTTCTTTTCTGTTTTAAAAGTCAGCTGTGAAAAAATTTGAAACTTTTTTAAAATTTTTTTAATATACACAGAATGACGTTAAAAGTAGGTTAAACTGTTTTAACGAAAAAAAACTGCTTTTTGCCAGATGTCTTTAAGTTTTTATTTAAGACCTCTTTGTGTGAAAAAATATGCTTAGTTTCCGCTATTTATTAATTGATTTAAATAAACCACAAACTCATGTTGAAAATTTTTGAACATCTATGTAACAGAATGTGTTTTTTTACAATTTACTTAAAGCGACGTTGAACGTAAAACTTCAGTTATATTTTTGCGTTTTAAAATGAAAAAAAAAACTAGGTACTACTTATTCGTTTTGTTTATTATTTAAACTTTTAAGGAAAAAGACGTTGTTGTTGTTGTGGCATTGCCTGAAGCATTATCTCCTTTAGACAAACTATGCACTAAGACAAGTCAAAATGGAGCGAACAAATTTTTTCCCATGGTCAAAGAAGAGGTTGCCGATTTTCGGGAACCTGAAAACGTAAAAATGCGAAATCGAATCCCAGCTTAGACCCGCTATACAGTGATTGTAGTATTGTTAGGTATAATATATTTGGTCGTATTTTAGCGCTGTGAAATATCGGACTTGCGTATTTTATTAAAAGAAAAATAAATATCATGTTACAGAGCTGTTCCTAACGCGGTACTTCAACTAGAACAGTTTATTTTAAACCATTAGTCTAAAAAAATTTTAGCTTTCAAAAATGTTGAAAGTTATTTTTGTAGCTTCTTTATAAATAATTATTTTAAGGTTTTTAATTTATAAAAATTTTTTGTAATAATAGTATGTGGCATTATTTTTTAATTATTCCCAAAAAACTTTAGTTTTAGCAAGTATACATAACAAAGAATGTATCATTATGTACTAAATTTCTTTCCTGTCCGTGTATCGCTTTGACAAAAATTTAACCTCCCGAGGGGTTAAATTTCTATCAAAGCGAGGGGTTAAATTTCTGTCAAAGCGATGCACGGATAGGAAAGAAACTTAATACACAGTGATACATTCTTTGTTATGTATTCCTGCTTTTACTAACTAGGACCATCGCTACATGTTATACGGATAAATAGGTCTTTCCGAACAGTTTTCACTGTACAGCGTTCTGTAGTAAACCATTTGCAATATAGAAAAAATTACCAAATTTACTTAGATAAAATTTACCTTAGAGTTATAGTAATTACAGAGGATTGATTAAAATATTTTAAAATTTTCGCACGACTAAAATTTGATTATTGACCAACGAAAAGCAGGAAACGTTATGAACTAATAAAAAATCTAAAATGCATTGTTTACGTCAAACTAAAATATTGCAATTTTTTTTATTTTATTTTTTTTTTACAAGGTATCTAATTCATTATTAACCAATATAGAAAAACAATTTACTGATAAGTATGCTCTTTAAATTTGCTTTCTTATGCGTTGACGTAATCAGTGAACTTACCAGCTTGAAAAACGCTGCTACTTTTTATAAACGATCATTTATCATCACATTAAGTTTGCTGAATTTTAGCATAGAAAACAGTCATTTAGCAGAATTTTAAAAAAGATTTTAAAGCAGTTAAGTTTTTTAAAAATTTTTAATGTGACTTTTTGTCACAATAAATATTTGCTTAAAAAATCTTAGTATAAAAATTTTTTCGAAATGAATTATCATTATAGTTAAAAATTTGATAAAAGAAATAATGTTTTTTAAGCTTTTGTTAAAATATTTAGCTTTTTTAGCTTAAAAGCAGACCAAATTTTTGCGTTAATTTTATATATATATATATGTACAAAACATTGTTTTTTTTATCCAAGAATATGCGTTTATATTATATCTTTTATAAGTTTTTTGAATGACCGCACTTATTATAACAGCATTTTGCATCAGAAGCCCCTATCTTCTTTACATCTTACCAATACATAAAATTTCGTCACGAAATAAATGAATCCAGTTATTGTTTTTATATTTAAAATTAATTCAATTTAATTTAATTAAATAAATTTTAAAAATTAAAACATTACATAAAAAATTTATAAAAATTCATCAGCGGCTTTACGTATTAAATGAAAGCAATAAAAACAAGTTTTTGGTCAGCTTAAAAATTTACTAAAATAAAGACTAAGACGCAAAACTAGCTTAAAACAATGCTTAAAAATATTGAAATATTTAAATTTTTTTATTATTCTTGTCATATTTAATTTTTCTAAAGAAAATTGAGTAAAAGTAATTTATCTTGTGACAAACATTCATCAATAAACTCAATCTTTCCTTTTGATCTTTATAATTTGATGTTTTTTTTGTAATATTCTGCAAACCCAACGCTTGGAAAAAATATAAAGCAATTAAGAACAATATTTAACGTCTCGCAATTTTTTTAATGGACGCGAAATCTTCTAAGCTGTTTTTTATCCCAAACACAAACGTATTGTGTGTGTTTTTTCAAACAAAAATGCGGATTGTTTTTTTATATTTTAGGTTAAACAAAAAAAAAGTGTTGGCTTGAATAGACTTTGAGGTTTCTTAATAATATAAGACATTTAGAAAAATATTACCTGATGAGTTTGGCTCGGAATAATTTTGACTTGAAAATGTTTTAAAATACCGTGTTAGTTTTAACGACTGCTTTTCTTGCGCCCACCAAAATTGATTGTAGACCTTGGAAAATATGATGGACGATATGTATTGGATTACGAGAAAATTTGAAATACGAATTTTTATAAATTTGGCAATATCAATATTAATATTTTGTGAAGTTGTTGTTGGTAAGTGGTTTTTAATTTAAATTTAAACTTAATTTTAAAACCGAAATTTTAACCCAGTAGATTTTCGAACCTGCCTTTGGAAAACTGGAGGCGGGTAAGAGGAAGAGAAAACTGCCTCGAAAGCTGGTAGAAGCAGAGTGGAGCCAGGGTGGGGACAGGGTGGAGGCAGGTAGGAGGCAGGTGGCGTTGCCTCATATGTTGAAGCATATACAGGTAAATAAAAGCATAGAAGCACCTAAAATTTGTTCGAAGGTAGGCAGAAGGCAGGGTGGACGTAGGTAAATTTATAAATGAGAAATTTAGTGATATTCTAGTGGGGGTGCCGTTTCCAGGTTAATAACAATCACTTTTTGATTTTGGGGCCATTCAAAATTTTCTTTTCAGGGAAAAATTGCCATTTTTGCGGCAACAAAGTAACGGGATGGAACATTCATTACCGGAAGAAAGTGGCTTTTCAACAAAAAGTATACTTTTATCCCCAGGAAGTCGGGGCCTTGCAGGAATATTGTCACGAATCGGTGAACGAAATAACGAATAAATACAAAGTTCATATCTGTCCTGAAGAAGACTATTGCGTCACAATTAGCCCTAATATACCAGGTACTTTATGTTTTTTTATTATTTATTTGGTCAGAAGAAAGAGACTTACATAATTAAGTACACTGCACTGGGATTGTATGCACCTAATATGCAAAACCGAATATTAGTACTATCTATTCATTCATTACTTATTAAAGTTGATTTATTTTGCAAAAAAGCAGGATACGCAAGGCCGATGTTACTTAGCACTAACTCCGAAACCAAATTTTACATATAATATCATTAACAGAGATCAATGTTATCACCATGTAGCATGTCTTAGTCGGGACTTGATTCAAAGATTTCCAATGTGCAAGACGTACGTTCGTTTTGCCACAATCTCGACACATAATGCATAAATTCTAACGCTTATCAGTTCGTGTCATAAAGCGCTTTTTTTTCCCAATTTTAATCTAATTTAACTTAACTTGATAATTTTACAAAAACAAAACATTTCCATTTAGATCTAAATTTTACCGTGCGCGGCTGTTCCAGTTCGATTCTGAAATTCCAATATCTGGAATCTCTGCGAAACCTCACGAAAATATTGAACGGTATCGGCTGCGCTCTCCTGCCGCCGGATGAACGGGAAAGCCACTCGCTCGATCCTTTACGATTCATTCTCTGCAGGTCGTTGCAGGACGATTTTTAATAATATTTAATTAAAATTAATTATGTTATTATTAATTTTAATTAAGTATAATGCTTAAGTTAGTAAATGAATGAGTAAATCCGTGTAAAGGAGGACTTAACCCTTTCTTTCCACTCGACAACGAAAGTGCCCTTTAAAATTGAAAGATGCAAGCGGTGTATGTTACTAAAAAAAATCTGAAAAATGTTTTCAAAAGAGCAGTATACTGTTAAAATCAGTTTTTATTTATTTCATTAATATATTAAATTTAAAGTATGTCTACGTTAAAAAAAAATTAAAATTATCAAACACAGAAAATGTCTTTTTGAAAAAAAAAAATGCCAGCCAACGTAAAATATTAAATAACACTGTTATGTACACAGCGCAAATACCCGCCATAAAAATGCAATCTATTAAGGTTAAAAAATCTCCCATACCCATTGGTTTTCGATTTGAAATCGTCGCAACAAAACGCCTTTGTCAGTTGTGATAAGGAGTACTGTAATTCTTTTGCTCAACCCGAAATTGTAGAAAATTTGGATAAGGACGGGGCCCTCATGTTTTTTAGTTTGGAGAAGAACCGGCGGGAAAAGCCGGAAACCGAGGACTGGAGCTCCGGAGACGGAGACGAAGCTCTGCAGCCGTTTGCGGATCCCGTTAGCCGCGCCTCCGCCGCCGCCAGGTCAACTCTGGTCGGGATTTTTCTCTCCATCGTAATTCTGACAGTCATTCGGGACGATTGGAATTGGGACGCTCGCTAATTTGTAATGGACATCTTGGAATTAAGAGCGGAAAAAACTTTTAAGTTGTCGCCTTGAAACTGGAAGGCGAATACGGCTGTCGGAATCGAATGCTCATATGCTTTTTTAATATATTCGGTTGTAAACCGATTGATCCGGCTGA
The DNA here is from genome assembly GCA_030248175.1 of Microlaimidae sp. YZB2_3. Classification (NCBI taxonomy): domain Eukaryota; kingdom Metazoa; phylum Nematoda; class Chromadorea; order Desmodorida; family Microlaimidae; species Microlaimidae sp. YZB2_3. Next base: position 17,848 of record JASAMX010001070.1, on the reverse strand, counting down.
ACTGCATACTTAGCCAAAAGAAAAACCTACACCTTAAAATAATATGAACAATTTTTAATGATTATTTTTAATTTTAGAATTACCCGTAAACAACCAAAAAAATATATATGTCGTCTGAAATATAGAAATTCTAAATATGTGTTTTCCCGAATGACTGTGTTTTGGAATTATTATTTTTTTTTAAAATTTATTTAAATTTTTTCTCAATAATAATTTAGTTTCTCAAATAAGCTGATTCCTAAACTACTTCAGTTAGCTAATATCGATAAAAATTATAAACATTAGAAGTAGAAGTAGTACAATACCAAAGATCAAAATTTGGTGCAATTCAAGATATTTACAGTATAATTGTGTTTTTTTTGTGCGTATAACTGTTTTAACACTCTGTGCAAAACCGCCGTGCAATCAAATTATCGAAAAATAAGATTTTTTTTCAGAACACTAATTTGCACAACAAAAAACTCATAAAACATCATAAAATTGCGACTAACTTTAACTGAATTTTTAAAATTTTTGAAAATTGTTGGATCATGGAAAAATATGGTTTGTTTGTTGATGTATATGTGATTTAGGATCGATAAAAGCTGAGAAAAATTAGAGCTGGAACTCGGAACCAAAAACAAGGAACATGGAGCCTAAGTGAGGAGCTTGGAGTCTTAAGTTGGGAATTCGGAGCTTAAAGATGTGGTGCGGGGTAAAATCTTAAACTTTTTGTCTTCGATTTTAATAATTTTTTTATAAAAACGCTACTTCTGCCCCCAATAGCCCACAAAAAATTTTTTCAATAAAATATCTCCAGTGGTTCAGGAGTTATGAATGACTCCCCAAAAATGACGTTTTTCGCCAATTCTGCACGTGAAAGATTGCTCAATGGGTATATCGAATTACGTTACAAATTATCCATTTAAAGAAAGCCGCTACTTTCTACTTTAATTTGATACCTTTATCGTTAAGATTGGTGCAGTATTTGTCGAAATATTGCGTTTTCACGAAAAAACCCGCGATTTTTTTGTTAAAAGAAACAAACGACGGCAGTTATTTTGTGAAGTTTAACCAACTTTTTTTCCCTTCACTTCATGTTTTGGCGAAGAAATCGAGGTTTTTTTGTACGAGCGTAATATTTTAATAAATAATACACCAATTTTAACAATTGAGGTATCAAATTAAAGTAGAAAGTGACCACTTTCTTTGATTGCATAATTTGTAACTTAAATCGTTATATGCATTCAGAAATCTTTCACTTACAGAATTGTTAAAAAATAACATTTTTGGGGGTCTTTGTGGGCTATTAGGGGATGGGGCAAGGCTTTTACAAAAAAATATCAAAATCGACGATAAAAAAGTTTATTTTGCACCACACCTTTAAGGAAAAAAGCTTAAGCAAAGCCTAAATCTAAGCCCAAACCAATTTTTTCTAAAGGCTCCAAGTCCCCGAAATTTCCCACGACTCTAAGATCCTTACTTGTGGCTCTAAAGACTCCTTACCACATATGTTATTTTTTTTTACTTGGAAACTAGCCGAAATAGATACATATTTTTTAGCTTTCTAAAAATAGCATTAAAATAGTTTTTAACCGAGATTATGCTGTGAAAAAGTTATCGTGTTTGCAATCGATTTAGATAATTGCTTGTTTTGTTTGTTAATGAATAAAAAGATACAACGGAACTGCGGACGCATTTTTAATCCTTCGATTCTACATATGTAAAAATGACACATTGGTAGATTGAAAAACTTGATATTAACGTTAAAAACACTAAAAAAAATTTATTCCAGGATCAAAAATTGTTTGCACATAGTCGTTGTTAATTTACTATTATACAAAATTGAACAAAATTTAAATTAAAACCAAAGTATTTATTCTGTAAAAAAGACGGCATAAACTAAAAAAAAATATTATTCGAGAAAATGATTTAATTGGACACGAAGTAAAATCATACTATTTTTAATACAATTAATAGTATCAATTGTTTTAAATCTTTAATACAATTAATTGTTTTCAGAGTATTAAGTATTTTTATAGATGAAATATTGTAAATAAATAAAAATATTGAAATTAAATAACAAAATTGAACAAAATTTAAATTAAAACCAAAGTATTTATTCTGTAAAAAAGACGGCATAAACTAAAAAAAAATATTATTCGAGAAAATGATTTAATTGGACACGAAGTAAAATCATACTATTTTTAATACAATTAATAGTATCAATTGTTTTAAATCTTTAATACAATTAATTGTTTTCAGAGTATTAAGTATTTTTATAGATGAAATATTGTGCGACTTTATAGACAAATATAGACAAATCCTTTCTTTTTTTATCCTTTCCGATTATTGGCGCGGAATGCGATGGCCGGATATCACCAATGCAATTCATAAATCTAACGTAATAAATAATTTGGATATACAGTCTCATTTAATTTACATGAGCAAAATTGGCGCGCAGTTGTTTGGACGTTTATTATGATGCTCAATTCAGAAATAATTTTTGCACGATTTTTCCAGCCAAGAAATTAAGGAGATTAAACAATTGTGAATGGACTTTTCACACCTCAATCTCACTTACGTTTCCCCTTAAAAATAGTCAGAAAGGTTTAGGTTTTAGCAATTAAAACGTAAGATAAAACGCCTTAACACCATAATAAGAGCTTTCGAGCATAACTATACTCATCATCAGTAATATATCTAAATAAATGATATCAAAAAACCATTAAAATTAAATAAATTACAAAAAAATATACAATAAAATTAGTAAAATAGACATAAGGTACATAAAAAAACTACATTTCATGTAAAAGTAGACAAGGTACATAAAAAAATTACATTTCATGTAGTTTTATGTACCTTATATCTATTTTACTAGTTGTATTAAATACTTTTCTATAATCTATTTGATTTTAATTGTATTTTAATATTATATTTATTTAGATATGTTACTGATGATGAGTATAGTTATGCTCGAAAGCTCTAATTTATGTTGTCAAGAATAAACGTTTTACCTTATGTTTTAATTGCATTACTACGATTCGAATTCCCCCAAAAATATATATTGCTGGCTTAGGTTTTATATTGCATACAGCAACATTTTAGAAAAGTTCATAGCCAGCCATGTACTATTTTATTTTGTATAATTATGTTAAATGTTTTGATTTGTTTAGATCATCACTATTTAAATAAACAGGTGTTTCAAGAATACTTTTTGCTATTGAATACCAAAATAAAATATCAAAATATAAAATTTGTGTTGTCCCATTATATGGCATATTTTTACGGTGTATTTTAAATCTGCAAATATATTTTTATTTGTATCGTAGATCAGCGAAAAATAAGCAAAATAAACTAAATCATTCGCATGCATTGCTGTTTTTAAATAATTTCCTTAGAAAGGATTATTGTTTGGTTTAAATGGGCTGAATAATGCCTTGTAAGACAATCCATCATAAATAAGATATAAATAAAATAAATATCTTATTTATGATATAAATAAGATATTTATCTTATTTATTTCATAAATCTTATGATATAAATATCTTATATCCATATATCTTATTTAGATATTATATATAATATTTTATAAGATTTATAAATAAATAAGATAAATATCTTATTTATATCATAATAAAATATTTATTTATTCTCTTATTATAATAACTTATTTAACATTATTACCCATTTAAACCAAACAATAATCCTTTCTAAGGAAATTATTTAAAAACAGCAATGCATGCGAATGATTTAGTTTATTTTGCTTATTTTTCGCTGATCTACGATACAAATAAAAATATATTTGCAGATTTAAAATACACCGTAAAAATATGCCATATAATGGGACAACACAAATTTTATTATTTTTTTTTTTTTTATTTTGGTATTCAATAGCAAAAAGTATTCTTGAAACACCTGTTTATTTAAATAGTGATGATCTAAACAAATCAAAACATTTAACATAATTATACGAGAATAAAAATTACACATATAGACTTAACTTTCTAAAATTTCTTAGAAATATAAAACCTAAGCCACAATATATATTTTTGAATAATTATAATCAATAAAACATAAGTAAAACGTGTATTAGACAACATAAATTAAAGCTTTCGACATAACTATACCACACATAACATACTAAACAATATTAATATTAAAATACAATTAAAATCAAATAAGATTAAAAACCTATAATACAACTAGTCAATCGATATAAGTACATAAAACTACATGAAATTAATTTTTTTATCTACCTTGTCTACTTTTACATGAAATTATTTTTATTACCTTATTCTATTTTACTAATTTTATTTATATTTTTTTTAATTTATTTAATTTTTTTATATCATTTATTTAATATAATACTAAATAAATAATATGCATACTCAAAACTCTTATTATCAATCTTAAGCCTTTTATCTTACTTTAATTGTAAAAAATAAACCTTTTCTGACTATTTTAAGGAAACTAAGGAGTAATCTAAAATCCATTGATTTAATCTCCTTAATTCTTCTGAAAAATCGCCGAAATATTCTAATTGAGGCATAATAAACGCCGAACAACTAGCGCCAATCTCATTAGAGATAAAGAGATTATACCAAATAATCTACGTTAGATTTATGAATTCACATAATATCCAGCCATCCGCGATCGCGCCGAGATGAAAGATAAAAAAAGAAAAGATGCTATATTTATAAAGCGCACAACATCAAGTCTATAAAAATACATAATACTCTGAAAACAAATAAATTAATAAAGATATAAAAACAATAATACTATAATTATAAAAATACAAGTATGATTTCATATATTCCAAATAAAACATTTTCTCGAATAATATTTTTCATTTATCATCTTGATACTTTTAAATTTTTCAAATTTATTTAATTTCAATATTTTTTATTTATTTACAATATTTATATATAAAAATACATAATACTATAAAAACAAATAAATTAATAAAGATATAAAACAATAATACTATATAAATTAATAAAAAATATATGAATATACATCATCTGTAGATCGTTTTCTCAAATAATATTTTTAAGTTTATGCCGTCTTTTTTACAGAATAAATACTTTTAGGTTTTAATTTAAATTTTTGTTCAATTTTGTATAATAGTAAATTAACAACGACTACTGTGCAAACAATTTTTGATCCTGGAATAAATTTTTTTAGTGTTTTTAACGTTAATATTAAGATTTTTCAAAATCTACCAATGTGTCATTTTTACATATGTAGAATCGAAGATTAAAAATGCATGTCCGCAGTTTCCCCGTTGTATCTTTTTATTCATTAACAAACAAAACAAGCAATTATCTAAATCGATTGCAACACGATAACTTTTTCACAATATAATGTCTGTTAAAAATTATTTTAATGTTATTTTTTAAAAAGCTCAAAAATATGTATCTATTTTAGTTAGTTTCCAAGTAAAAAAAAAACAAAGAATAAAAACTTTTAGACCACAAGTAAGGATCTTAAGTCATGGGTCGGGGACTTGGAGCCTTAGAAAAATTGGTTGGGCTTAGATTTAGGCTTTGCTAAGCTTTTTCCTTAAAGGTGTGGTGCCCCAAAATAAACTTTTATTGTCGATTTTGATATTTTTTTGTAAAAGCCTTGCCCATCCCCTAATAGCCCACAAAGACCCCCCCCAAAAATGTTATTTTTTAACAATTCTGAAAGTGAAAGATTTCTGAATGCCATATAACTATTTAAGTTACAAATTATGCAATCAAAGGAAAGTGGTAACTTCTCTTTAATTTGATACCTCAATTGTTAAAATTGGTGTATTATTTATTAAAATATTACGCTCAAAAAACCCATTTCTTCGCCAAACATTGGGAATTTTAAATTTCACAAAATAACCAGTCGTTTGTTTCTTTTACAAAAAATCGTGACGTTTTTTCGTGAAAACGCAATATTTCAACAAATATTGCACCAATCTAACAATAAAGGTATCAAATTAAAGTAGAAAGTAGCAGGCTTCTTTTAAATGGATAATTACTAACGTAATTCGATATACCCATTAACAATATTTCACGTGCAGATAGCAAAAAACGTCATTTTTGGTGAGTTATTCATAACTCCTGAACCACTGGAGATATTTTATTGAAAAAAATTTTTTGTGCTATTGGGGGCAAAATTAGCGTTTTTATAAAAAAAATCTAAAATCGAAAATAAAAAGTTAAGATTTTACCCCGCACCACATCTTTAAGCTCCGAATTCCCACTAAGACTCCAAGCTCCTCACTAGTCTCATGTTCCTTGTTTTTGGTTCCGAATTCCAGCTCTAAAACTCTCAGCTTTTATCGATCCTAAATCACATATACATCAACAAACAAACCATATTTTTCCATGATCCAACAATTTTCAAAAATTTTAAAAATTCAGTTAAAGTTAGTCGCAATTTTATGATGTTTTATGAGTTTTTTGTTGTGCAAATTAGTGTTCTGAAAAAAAAATCTTATTTTTCGATAATTTGATTGCACGGCGGTTTTGCACAGAGTGTTAAAACAGTTATACGCACAAAAAAAACACAATTATACTGTAAATATCTTGAATTGCACCAAATTTTGATCTTTGGGATATTGTACTACTTCTACTTCTAATGTTTATAATTTTTATCGATATTAGTTAACTGAAGTAGTTTAGGAATCAGCTTATTTGAGAAACTAAATTATTATTGAGAAAAAATTTAAATAAATTTTAAAAAAAAATAATAATTCCAAAACACAGTCATTCGGGAAAACACATATTTAGAATTTCTATATTTCAGACGACATATATATTTTTTTGGTTGTTTACGGGTAATTCTAAAATTAAAAATAATCATTAAAAATTGTTCATATTATTTTAAGAGTGTAGGTTTTTCTTTTGGCTAAGTATGCAGTTCAGCCGGATCAATCGGTTTACAACCGAATATATTAAAAAAGCATATGAGCATTCGATTCCGACAGCCGTATTCGCCTTCCAGTTTCAAGGCGACAACTTAAAAGTTTTTTCCGCTCTTAATTCCAAGATGTCCATTACAAATTAGCGAGCGTCCCAATTCCAATCGTCCCGAATGACTGTCAGAATTACGATGGAGAGAAAAATCCCGACCAGAGTTGACCTGGCGGCGGCGGAGGCGCGGCTAACGGGATCCGCAAACGGCTGCAGAGCTTCGTCTCCGTCTCCGGAGCTCCAGTCCTCGGTTTCCGGCTTTTCCCGCCGGTTCTTCTCCAAACTAAAAAACATGAGGGCCCCGTCCTTATCCAAATTTTCTACAATTTCGGGTTGAGCAAAAGAATTACAGTACTCCTTATCACAACTGACAAAGGCGTTTTGTTGCGACGATTTCAAATCGAAAACCAATGGGTATGGGAGATTTTTTAACCTTAATAGATTGGATTTTTATGGCGGGTATTTGCGCTGTGTACATAACAGTGTTATTTAATATTTTACGTTGGCTGGCATTTTTTTTTTCAAAAAGACATTTTCTGTGTTTGATAATTTTTATTTTTTTTTTAACGTAGACATACTTTAAATTTAATATATTAATGAAATAAATAAAAACTGATTTTAACAGTATACTGCTCTTTTGAAAACATTTTTCAGATTTTTTTTAGTAACATACACCGCTTGCATCTTTCAATTTTAAAGGGCACTTTCGTTGTCGAGTGGAAAGAAAGGGTTAAGTCCTCCTTTACACGGATTTACTCATTCATTTACTAACTTAAGCATTATACTTAATTAAAATTAATAATAACATAATTAATTTTAATTAAATATTATTAAAAATCGTCCTGCAACGACCTGCAGAGAGATGAATCGTAAAGGATCGAGCGAGTGGTTTTTCCGTTTCATCCGGCGGCAGGAGAGCGCAGCCGATACCGTTCAATATTTTCGTGAGGTTTCGCAGAGATTCCAGATATTGGAATTTCAGAATCGAACTGGAACAGCCGCGCACGGTAAAATTTAGATCTGAACCGAAATGTTTTGTTTTTGTAAAATTACTCAGTTTAAGTTAAATTAGATGAAAATTGGGAAAAAAAAAGCGCTTTATGACACGAACTGATAAGCGTTAGAATTTATGCATTATGTGTCGAGATTGTGGCAAAACGAACGTACGTCTTGCACATTGGAAATCTTTGAATCAAGTCCCGACTAAGACATGCTACATGGTGATAACATTTGATCTCTGTTGATGATATTATATGTAAAATTTGGTTTCGGAGTTAGTGCTAAGTAACATCGGCCTTGCGTATCCTGCTTTTTTGCAAAATAAATCAACTTTAATAATATAATGAATGAATAGATAAGTACTAATATTCGGTTTTGCATATTAGGTGCATACAATCCCAGTGCAGTGTACTTAATTATGTAAGTCTCTTTCTTCTGACCAAAATAAATAATAAAAAAACATAAAGTACCTGGTATATTAGGGCTAATTTGTGACGCAATGACGTCTTCTTCAGGACAGATATGAACTTTGTATTTTATTCGTTATTTCGTTCACCTATTCGTGACAATATTCCTGCAAGGCCCCGACTTCCTGGGGATAAAAGTATACTTTTTGTTGCAAAAGCCACTTTCTTCCGGTAATGAATGTTCCATCCCGTTACTTTGTTGCCCCAAAAATGGCAATTTTTCCCTGAAAAGAAAATTTTGAATGGCCCCAAAATCAAAAAGTGATTGTTATTAACCTGGGAAACGGCACCCCCACTAGAATATCACTAAATTTCTCATTTATAAATTTACCTACGTCCACCCTGCCTTCTGCCTACCTTCGAACAAATTTTAGGTGCTTCTATGCTTTTATTTACCTGTATATGCTTCAACATATGAGGCAACGCCACCTGCCTCCTACCTGCCTCCACCCTGTCCCCACCCTGGCTCCACTCTGCTTCTACCAGCTTTCGAGGCAGTTTTCTCTTCCACTTACCCGCCTCCAGTTTTCAAAAGGAAGGTTCGAAAATCTACTGGGTTAAAATTTCGGTTTTAAAATTAAGTTTAAATTTTAAATTAAAAACCACTTACCAACAACAACTTCACAAAATATTAATATTGATATTGCCAATTTTATAAAAATTCGTATTTCAAATTTTCTCGTAATCCAATACATATCGTCCATCATATTTTCCAAGGTCTACAATCAATTTTGGTGGGCGCAAGAAAAGCAGTCGTTAAAACTAACACGGTATTTTAAAACATTTTCAAGTCAAAATTATTCCGAGCCAAACTCATCATTTATTTTTCTTAAATGTCTTATATTATTAAGAAACCTCAAAGTCTATTCAAGCCAACACTTTTTTTTTGTTTAACCTAAAATATAAAAAAACAATCCGCATTTTTGTTTGAAAAAACACACACAATACGTTTGTGTTTGGGATAAAAAACAGCTTAGAAGATTTCGCGTCCATTAAAAAAATTGCGAGACGTTAAATATTGTTCTTAATTGCTTTATATTTTTTCCAAGCGTTGGGTTTGCAGAATATTACAAAAAAAACATCAAATTATAAAGATCAAAAGGAAAGATTGAGTTTATTGATGAATGTTTGTCACAAGATAAATTACTTTTACTCAATTTTCTTTAGAAAAATTAAATATGACAAGAATAATAAAAAAATTTAAATATTTCAATATTTTTAAGCATTGTTTTAAGCTAGTTTTGCGTCTTAGTCTTTATTTTAGTAAATTTTTAAGCTGACCAAAATCTTGTTTTTATTGCTTTCATTTAATACGTAAAGCCGCTGATGAATTTTTATAAATTTTTTATGTAATGTTTTAATTTTTAAAATTTATTTAATTAAATTAAATTGAATTAATTTTAAATATAAAAACAATAACTGGATTCATTTATTTCGTGACGAAATTTTATGTATTGGTAAGATGTAAAGACAATAGGGCTTCTGATGCAAAATGCTGTTATAATAAGTGCGGTCATTCAAAAAACTTATAAAAGATATAATATAAACGCATATTCTTGGATAAAAAAAACAATGTTTTGTACATATATATATATATAAAATTAACGAAAAAATTTGTCTGCTTTTAAGCTAAAAAAGCTAAAAATATTTTAACAAAAGCTTAAAAAACATTATTTCTTTTATCAAATTTTTAACTATAATGATAATTCATTTCGAAAAAATTTTTATACTAAGATTTTTTAAGCAAATATTTATTGTGACAAAAAGTCACATTAAAAATTTTTAAAAAACTTAACTGCTTTAAAATTTTTTTTAAAATTCTGCTAAATGACTGTTTTCTATGCTAAAATTCAGCAAACTTAATGTGATGATAAATGATCGTTTATAAAAAGTAGCAGCGTTTTTCAAGCTGTAAGTTCACCGATTACGTTAATGATAAGAAAGCAAATTTAAAGAGCATACTTATCAGTAAATTGTTTTTCTATATTGGTTAATAATGAATTAGATACCTTGTAAAAAAAATAAAATAAAAAAAATTGCAATATTTTAGTTTGACGTAAACAATGCATTTTAGATTTTTTATTAGTTCATAACGTTTCCTGCTTTTCGTTGGTCAATAATCAAATTTTAGTCGTGCGAAAATTTTAAAATATTTTAATCAATCCTCTGTAATTACTATAACTCTAAGGTAAATTTTATCTAAGAAATTTGTATTTTTTTCGATATTGCAAGTTGTTTACTACAGAACGCTGTACAGTGAAAACTGTTCGGAAAGACCTATTTATCCGTATAACATGTAGCGATGGTCCTAGTTAAGTAAACAGGAATACATAACAAAGAATGTATCACTGTGTATTAGTTTTTTTCCTATCCGTGCATCGCTTTGACAGAAATTTAACCCCTCGCTTTGATAGAAATTTAACCCCTCGGGAGGTTAAATTTTTGTCAAAGCGATACACGGACAGGAAGAAATTTAGTACATAATGATACATTCTTTGTTATGTATACTTGCGTGTAAAACTAAAGTTTTTTGGGGAATAATTAAAAAATAATGCCACATACTATTATTACAAAAAATTTTTATAAATTAAAAACCTTAAAATAATTATTTATAAAGAAGCTACAAAAATAACTTTCAACATTTTTGAAGCTAAAATTTTTTTAGACTAATGGTTTAAAATAAACTGTTCTAGTTGAAGTACCGCGTTAGGAACAGCATTTTGCATCAGAAGCCCCTATCTTCTTTACATCTTACCAATACATAAATTTTCGTCACCAAATAAATGAATCCAGTTATTGTTTTTATATTTAAAATTAATTCAATTTAATTTAATTAAATAAATTTTAAAAATTAAAACATTACATAAAAAATTTATAAAAATTCATCAGCGGCTTTACGTATTAAATGAAAGCAATAAAAACAAGTTTTTGGTCAGCTTAAAAATTTACTAAAAATAAAGACTAAGACGCAAAACTAGCTTAAAACAATGCTTAAAAATATTGAAATATTTAAATTTTTTTATTATTCTTGTCATATTTAATTTTTCTAAAGAAAATTGAGTAAAAGTAATTTATCTTGTGACAAACATTCATCAATAAACTCAATCTTTCCTTTTGATCTTTATAATTTGATGTTTTTTTTGTAATATTCTGCAAACCCAACGCTTGGAAAAACAAAAAAGCAATTAAGAACAATATTTAACGTCTCGCAATTTTTTTAATGGACGCGAAATCTTCTAAGCTGTTTTTTATCCCCAAACACAAACGTATTGTGTGTGTTTTTTCAAACAAAATGGCGGATTGTTTTTTTATATTTTAGGTTAAACAAAAAAAAAAGTGTTGGCTTGAATAGACTTTGAGGTTTCTTAATAATATAAGACATTTAGAAAAATATTACCTAATGAGTTTGGCTCGGAATAATTTTGACTTGAAAATGTTTTAAAATACCGTGTTAGTTTTAACGACTGCTTTTCTTGCGCCCACCAAAATTGATTGTAGACCTTGAGAAATATGATGGACGATATGTATTGGATTACGAGAAAATTTGAAATACGAATTTTTATAAATTTGGCAATATCAATATTAATATTTTGTGAAGTTGTTGTTGGTAAGTGGTTTTTAATTTTAAATTTAAACTTAATTTTAAAACCGAAATTTTAACCCAGTAGATTTTCGAACCTGCCTTTGGAAAACTGGAGGCGGGTAAGAGGAAGAGAAAACTGCCTCGAAAGCTGGTAGAAGCAGAGTGGAGCCAGGGTGGGGGACAGGGTGGAGGCAGGTAGGAGGCAGGTGGCGTTGCCTCATATGTTGAAGCAGATATACAGGTAAATAAAAGCAAATAGAAGCACCTAAAATTTGTTCGAAGGTAGGCAGGAAGGCAGGGTGGACGTAGGTAAATTTATAAATGAGAAATTTAGTGATATTCTAGTGGGGGTGCCGTTTCCAGGTTAATAACAATCACTTTTTGATTTTGGGGCCATTCAAAATTTTCTTTTCAGGGAAAAATTGCCATTTTTGCCGGCAACAAAGTAACGGGATGGAACATTCATTACCTGAAGAAAGTGGCTTTTCTAACAAAAAGTATTACTTTTATCCCCCTAGGAAATTGTCGGGGCCTTGCAGGAATAAATTGTCACGAATCGGTGAACGAAATAACGAATAAATACAAAGTTCATATCTGTCCTGAAAAAGAAGACTATTGCGTCACAATTAGCCCTAATATACCAGGTACTTTATGTTTTTTTATTATCTATTCGGTCAGAAGAAAGAGACTTACATAATTAAGTACACTGCACTGGGAATTGTATGCACCTAATATGCAAAACCGAATATTAGTACTATCTATTCATTCATTACTTATTAAAGTTGATTTATTTTTGCAAAAAAAGCAGGATACGCAAGGCCGATGTTACTTAGCCACTAACTCCGAAACCAAATTTTACATATAATATCATTAACAGAGATCAATGTTATCACCATGTAGCATGTCTTAGTCGGGACTTGATTCAAAGATTTCCTAATGTGCAAGACGTACGTTCGTTTTGCCACAATCTCGACACATAATGCATAAATTCTAACGCTTATCAGTTCGTGTCATAAAGCGCTTTTTTTTCCCAATTTTAATCTAATTTAACTTAACTTGATAATTTTTTTTTACAAAAACAAAACATTTCCATTTAGCATCTAAATTTTACCGTGCGCGGCTGTTCCAGTTTCCGATTCTGAAAATTCCAAATATCTGGAATCTCTGCGAAACCTCACGAAAATATTGAACGGTATCGGCTGCGCTCTCCTGCCCGCCGGATGGGGGGAACGGGAAAGCCACTCGCTCGATCCTTTACGATTCTATTCTCTGCAGGTCGTTGCAGGAAAACGATTTTTAGGTATATTAATTTAAATTAATTGATGTTATTATTAATTTTAATTAAGTATAATGCTTAAGTTAGTAAATGAATGAGATAAATCCGTGTAAAGGAGGACTTAACCCTTTCTTTATTCCACTCAACAAAACGAAAGTGTCCTTTAAAATCGAAAGATGCAAGCGGTGTATGTTACTAAAAAAAAATCTGAAAAATGTTTTCAAAAGAGCAGTATACTGTTAAAATCAATGTTTTTATTTTTATTTCATTAATATATTAAATTTAAAGTATGTCTAACGTTAAAAAAAAATTAAAATTATCAAACACAGAAAATGTCTTTTTGAAAAAAAAAATGCCAGCCAACGTAAAATATTAAAAAATAACACTGTTATGTACACAGCGCAAATACCCGCCATAAAAATGCAATACTAATTAAGGTTAAAATTTTTTCGATAATCCCATTGGTTTTCTGATTTGAAATCGGTTGCAACAAAACGCCTTTGTCAGTTGTGATAAGGAGTACTGTAATTCTTTTGCTCAACCCGAAATTGTAGAAAATTGGATAAGGAACGGGGCCCTCATGTTAGTTTGGAGAAGAACCGGCGGGAAAAGCCGGAAACCGAGGACTGGAGCTCCCGGAGACGGAGACGAAGCTCTGCAGCCGTTTGCTGGATCCCGATTAGCCGCCACGCCTCCGCCGCCGCCAGGGTCAACTCTGTTGGTCGGGATTTTTCTCTCCATCGTCAATTCTGACAGTCTATTCGGACGATTGGAATTGGGACGCTCGCAATTTGTAATGGACATCTTGGAATTAAGAGCGGAAAAAACTTTTAAGTTGTCGCCTTGAAACTGGAAGGCGAATACGGCTGTCGGAATCGAATGCTCATATGCTTTTTTAATATATTCGGTTGTAAACCGATTGATCCGGCTGAACTGCATATTAGCCAAAAAAGAAAAACCTACACCTTAAAATAATATGAACAATTTTTAATGATTATTTTTAATTTTAGAATTACCCGTAAACAACCAAAAAATATATATGTCGTCTGAAATATAGAAATTCTAAATATGTGTTTTCCCGAATGACTGTGTTTTGGAATGGGTCATCTTTTTTTAAAATTTATTTAAATTTTTTTCTCAATAACAAATCAACTTCTCAAATAAGCTATTTCTGGAAACTACTTACAGTTAGCTAATATCTATAAAAATTATAAACATTAGAAGTAGAAGTAGTACAATACCAAAGATCAAAATTTGTGATGTGCAATTCAAGATATTTACAGTATAATTGTGTTTTTTTTGTGCGTATAAAACTGTTTTAACACTCTGTGCAAAACCGCCGTGCAATCAAATTATCGAAAAATAAGATTTTTTTTCAGAACACTAAATTTGCACAACAAAAAAACTCATAAAACATCATAAAATTGCGACTAACTTTAACTGAATTTTTAAAATTTTTTGAAAATTGTTGGATCATGGAAAATATGGTTTGTTTGTTGATGTATATGTGATTTAGGATCGATAAAAGCTGAGAAAAATTAGAGCTGGAACTCGGAACCAAAACAAGGAACATGGAGCCTAAGTGAGGAGCTTGGAGTCTTAAGTTGGTAATTCGGAGCTTAAAGATGTGGTGCGGGGTAAAATCTTAAACTTTTTGTCTTCGATTTTAATAATTTTTTTTCCTATAAAAACGCTACTTCTGCCCCCAATAGCCCACAAAAATTTTTTTCAGAAAAAATATCTCCAGTGGTTTCAGGAGTTATGAATGACTCCCCAAAAATGACGTTTTTTGTTAACTGTGCACGTGAAAGATTGCTCAATGGGTATATCGAATTACGTTGACAAATTATCCATTTAAAGGAAAGCCGCTACTTTCTACTTTTAATTTGATACCTTTATCGTTAAGATTGGTGCAAAAAGTATTTGTCGAAATATTGCGTTTTTACTAAAAAACCCGCGATTTTTTTGTTAAAAGAAACAAACGACGGCAGTTATTTTGTGAAGTTTAACCAACTTTTTTTCCCTTACACTTCATGTTTTGGCGAAAAGAATAAATTGAGGTTTTTTGGTACGAGACCGTAATATTTTAATAAATAATACACCAAATTTTAACAATTGAGGTATCAAATTAAAGTAGAAAGTGACCACTTTCTTTGATTGTCATAATTTGTAACTTAAATCGTTTATATGCATTCAGAAATCTTTCACTTACAGAATTGTTAAAAAATAACATTTTTGGTGGGCTTGTGGGCTATTAGGGGATGGGGCAGGCTTTCACAAAAAAATCAAAGTCGACGATAAAAAGTTTATTTTGCACCACACCTTTAAGGAAAAAAGCTTAAGCAAAAGCCTAAATCTAAGCCCAAACGAATTTTTCTAAAGGCTCCAAGTCCCCGAAATTTCCCACGACTCTAAGATCCTTACTTGTGGCTCTAAAGTACTCCTTACCACATATGTTATTTTTTTTTAGTTTATGCCGTACTTTTTTACAGAATAAATACTTTGGTTTTAATTTAAATTTTGTTCAATTTTGTATAAATAGTAAATTAACAACGACTATGTGCAAACGATTTTTGATCCTGGAATAAATTTTTTTTCTAGTGTTTTTAACGTTAATATCAGAGTTTTTCAATCTACCAATGTGTCATTTTTACATATGTAGAATTCGAAGGGTTAAAAATGCGTCCGCCAGTTCCGTTGTATTCGTTTTTATTCATTAACAAACAAAACAAGCAATTATACTAAATCGATTGCAAACACGATAGCTTTTTCGCAGCATAATCTCGGTTAAAAACTTTATTTTAATGCTATTTTTAGAAAGCTAAAAAATATGTATCTATTTCGGCTAGTTTCCAAGTAGAAAAAAATAACATATGTGGTAAGGAGTCTTTAGAGCCACAAGTAAGGATCTTAGAGTCGTGGGAAATTTCGGGGACTTGGAGCCTTTAGAAAAAATTGGTTTGGGCTTAGATTTAGGCTTTGCTTAAGCTTTTTTACTTAAATGTGTGGTGCAAAATAAAATTTTTTATAGTCGATTTTGATATTTTTTTTCGGTAAAAGCCTTGCCCCATCCCCTAATAGCCCACAAAGACCCCCAAAAATGTTATTTTTTAACAATTCTGTAAGTGAAAGATTTCTGAATGCATATAACGATTTAAGTTACAAATTATGCAATCAAAGAAAGTGGTCACTTTCTACTTTAATTTGATACCTCAATTGTTAAAATTGGTGTATTATTTATTAAAATATTACGCTCGAACAAAAAAACCTCGATTTACTTCGCCAAAACATGAAGTGAAGGGAAAAAAAGTTGGTTAAACTTCACAAAATAACTGCCGTCGTTTGTTTCTTTTAACAAAAAAATCGCGGGTTTTTTCGTAGAAACGCAGCATTCCCACAAATACTGCACCAATCTTAACGATAAAGGTATCAAATTAAAGTAGAAAGTAGCGGCTTTCCTTTAAATGGATAATTTGTAACGTAATTCGATATACCCATTGAGCAATCTTTCACGTGCAGAGTTGGCGAAAAACGTCATTTTTGGGGAGTCATTCATAACTCCTGAACCACTGGAGATATTTTATGTGTGTGTGTGTGCATGCATGTGTGTGTGTGTGTGTGTGTGTGTGTGTGTGTGTGTGTGTGTGTGTGTGTGTGTGTGTGTGTGTGTGTGTGTGTGTGTGTGTGTGTGTGTGTGTGTGTGTGTGTGTGTGTGTTGTGTGTGTGTGTGTGTGTGTGTGTGTGTGTGTGTGTGTGTGTGTGTGTGTGTGTGTGTGTGTGTGTGTGTGTGTGTGTGTGTGTGTGTGTGTGTGTGTGTGTGTGTGTGTGTGTGTGTGTGTGTGTGTGTGTGTGTGTGTGTGTGTGTGTGTGTGTGTGTGTGTGTGTGTGTGTGTGTGTGTGTGTGTGTGTGTGTGTGTGTGTGTGTGTGTGTGTGTGTGTGTGTGTGTGTGTGTGTGTGTGTGTGTGTGTGTGTGTGTGTGTGTGTGTGTGTGTGTGTGTGTGTGTGTGTGTGTGTGTGTGTGTGTGTGTGTGTGTGTGTGTGTGTGTGTGTGTGTGTGTGTGTGTATATATGTGTGTGTGTGTGTGTGTGTGTGTGTGTGTGTGTGTGTGTGTGTGTGTGTGTGTGTGTGTGTGTGTGTGTGTGTGTGTGTGTGTGTGTGTGTGTGTGTGTGTGTGTGTGTGTGTGTGTGTGTGTGTGTGTGTGTGTGAATGTGTGTGTGTTTGTGTGTCTGTGTTTGTGTGTGTGTGTGTTTGTGTGTATATGTGTGTGAATGGATGTGTATGTTTGTGTATATATATGTGCATGCATGCGTGTGTGAATGTGTGTGTGTGTGTGTGTGTGTGTGTGTGTGTGTGTGTGTGTGTGTGTGTGTGTGTGTGTGTGTGTGTGTGTGTGTGTGTGTGTGTGTGTGTGTGTGTGTGTGTGTGTGTGTGTGTGTGTGTGTGTGTGTGTGTGTGTGTGTGTGTGTGTGTGTGTGTGTGTGTGTGTGTGTGTGTGTGTGTGTGTGTGTGTGTGTGTGTGTGTGTGTGTGTGTGTGTGTGTGTGTGTGTGTGTGTGTGTGTGTGTGTGTGTGTGTGTGTGTGTGTGTGT
>JASAMX010001069.1:0-14566 GCA_030248175.1 Microlaimidae sp. YZB2_3 | reverse complement strand
GCTCCAAAAACACCTATGCCTGACCCTCCTCCCTTACAATTTGAAATCTGCCCCCCCCCCCTCTCCCCCTCAAAAAAATTTTAAGTACTATTTTTATCCTGATTTTTTTTTGAATTATGTAATATTATGTGAATTTTTAACAAAAAATAGTGTTTTAGGCTTTTTTAATATTTAAATAGCGCATTTTATCCATTAATATGTAGTATTATCCTATAAAACAACAATTATTAAACTTTTAATATTTAAAAGGTATAAAATTGCTTTAAATACCAGACCCACCTGACTCCCATCCCTAGATTTTAAAATTATCCACTCCGGGTTGCCCTCTCTAGAAAGCCAGGGGGTCCGAAAACCTCCACTAGAGCTCCTCCTAGATTTTGAAAATCCATTTAGCTGTGATAAGCCCCCCTTCGAGCTTCGGGTATATACCATTTTCATCTATGAAAGTACCCCACGCGTACCCGCTCAGCTCGTCGCGAATGCAGTTAGTCGGAGTTATTAATTGATTTTGGAATCAGTTAAGAAACACTAAAAACTTATTTTACGGCATCGGCATTGGATGGCAGGGGGTGGTTTGGAGGTTTTCCCTCCCTCTAAAATCATAAATACCTTAAAAATCGTGGTTACTCACCCCCTTAATATTGCTCCTCATAAAAGTGGTGGGTCCCGCCTTGGGTGTGTAAGGGCCGAAAGGGCATAGGATAGGGGGTCTCTAATCCGACAATTTTTTTAAAAAATTTTTCTATTACTTTGTTTCGCTCAGAGCTCGTTCGTTCTTCACTTTCTTTGTAACATCACAATTGAAACAAATGGAAATGGTTTAGGTTTTAATGATCTTTCAACTTTTGTGCAGTTTGCTTAATTTTGCCATAAATTTTATGCAGATAGGTAGCGGAAGTTATTTATCGTTTTTAATTTGTCAAATATTCCAAATTTGTGGCATTATATTTGGTATGACCACGCTAGACTGCCCCCATAGGTTAGTAAGACTTTTGAGGTGGTTATATATACCCAAAAAATTTTTTCAGTAAAGGGAAATTATTTTCCTTTACTTATAACTTTTCATCAGAGGTAAACCTAAACAATCTGGTAGGATAAAACCGAGGCCGATTTACTACGTATCAATTCTAAAAACTTTTTTGTACACAGTTTACCGTCACCTTTGTACACTATTTCCTTTGTTTATTAGTCTCTATGAATCCTTTCTTTTATTAAATTTTCACATCAGCATCAAAATGCGAATTTTACGTCCTATGCTATTTCAGGGGAATCAGTAGCAATTATGAAAAAATGTATTATGGCCGGTTGTACACCCTCCAAACTTCTTAACCCGTCTTTTTTAGATTTTTAACGAAGATTTTCCATCCAAATATTAGCAGACATGGAGACATCGGAATTGACATTTTGCGAAGTCAATGGATTCCTGCCCTAACCATTTCTAAACTTCTTCTTTGCATTCAAGCAACATTAAACAAACCGGAACCTTCAGGTGATTAATAAAATGCCATTTCATATCTTAGTTTGACGAACTTGTTATTGAAATAATTTTTTTTTGGTTGTAAAGATTTCTTGTTAATAAAAAATCCTTACAATAATTAAATGTTTCTGTCATTCTTGTTTCTTCTTATCGCTGTAAAAAAAAACTACGTAGGGTAGTGCATTTAATTTCGGCACTTTTCCCAATGCGGCATTTTTGATTTTGGACTATATCTTTGGTAATCCTGGACGGAATACGACGTTTGATAGCTCAAATGAGAGCTAATTATATCTAGATGACTGTCGTAAGCTTTTTATTTGTTATGTTATGATATTTTCTTGTGAAATTGTGTAATTTATAATTAAAAAAATTGTTACTCGTTTTTAGAACATGGGCATTTCATGATTACGCAATAAAGTGGTTTAAAAATTAAACTGTCCTGGTAAAATTTAGTCTATTTTCCGAATTTTTAGTCCCTGTGGTTCTACGTTGCGTCTGTAGTGAGCAATCGTTAAAAAATAAAAAATAAAGTGTAATTTCGGCACACTATTGCTGTAGGTAAAAACGGGTTCAATTTAGTGGTCGGGTGTTAAATTGTAGTTGTAATTAGTTAAAAGACAACGTTGAAATGTGTAGGAGTCATAGCACTGCACTTTAACTCGATTAAGGGGGTCTTTTTAAAAAGTGCCGAAATTAAATGCACTTTTTTCCCAAATTTTCCTCATTTTGATACCATTTAGCATTTTATCTGTAACTTTTTGCCAGTTACACGTTGAACAACAAGTAAAAACCTAAATTAAAGAAAACTGTCTGGAGATAATGATAGGCTTTTAAATTTTTAAAAATGATGATTTTTAGATTGAGAAACAATCGATTGTTTGTAAAGTGCCGAAATTAAATGCATACATTTAATTTCGACACTTTTCCCTTTTTTTAAAAACTGATTTAATTAAGTAAAAAAACAACTTCCGTACAATGATTTTTTTATGACGCAACGCATTATTGTAAAAGTTTTAAAATGAGCTATCAAACATGAAAATCAAGACATACAGTGAAAAGTTACATTGGAAAAACGAAAAAGTGCCGAAATTAAATGCACTACCCTATCGCACGCAATGAATATTTACAGGTAAATTTCAGCGCACCCGTAGTTCTTGAATTTTATTTTTGTTATAACAAAATTACGTATCCAAAGAGAAACTCATTTAATGCAATAAATTTTTGATATGAGAGTTCGAGTGTCTATCTAAACTTTCGTTTTTGGGTTGTTTTCCCTTCAAAAAATGCTTATTTTTATTTAATTTTAGTTTTAATGTAATTTAATTTAATGTAATTTAATTTAATTTAATTTGGGTTAAAAACTAGTAAAAACTGAACAATCAAAAAAACTTTGTACAATAACTGAAAACTTCTTGTTTGCCTTAACAGACAACCAGCCTTTTCATCAAGACTGGTCTGTTTTAAAATTTGTTTGTTTTTGTTTGTTTTTTGTTTGTTTGTAGTAAAAATAATTATTTCAGTGTCGATGGAACCGGACATTGCCGACCTGTATGAGAACAACAGGGAACTCTACACTCTCTTCGCTCAACTTCACACATGGAAATACGCCATGACGGACGTGGACATGTGAAGGCTTCGTTGCCATAACAGAATAAATCAGAATCGTCATGGAGGAATACTCCTAACTGTGACTTTTTTATCTATTAACATACAAATATAAACGTTATGAGTCTAAGTCACGTGGATTTTATAAGGATTGTGACTATTTGCGGCGTAGTAAAATGGCAAAATGGTCGATCTTTTATTTAAAAAAACTGTTGGCAGCATTACTAGGTAGGTCGGCGCTTTTCTGGGGTTTAACAACGCGAGGATTGGCCATTAATCTACCCTTTTATACAAAAATGTGAATCTTATTTATTGATGATAATAATGATGTTTGTCTATGACTAGGTTTACCAAATGGAAAACAACAGGTTATTTATTTTTACGCCTTTTATTAGTATGAATAATTGTCGCTACCGTATATTTAAACGAAAGCATTATTTAACGGAGTAAATCATTTCAAGCTCTTCGCTTTGCTCGCCATTGGTCCTTATGCGCTGAAAAAACTGTCCGCGCGTGTTACTGTAAAAGGGTAAAATGTATTTTTGATTTTAAAGTCTAAAAAAAACTTAGCACAGAGCAAAGAGTCGGTTATTATGAGCTACTGTTGGCAGTTAAAAAGAATGAAAGCTACAGCCACAACAATTTTAGGTGTAATAAAACCTTAAAGAATATTACCTATAAGAAACTTTTGAAATGAAATATAATTTTTTGTGAAATAAAAATACTAGATTTTAGTAGTATAAACAAGTCTGTCATAAAAAAAGAGAATTTTAATAAGGTGCCATAAATTCAAGCACTTTTCTGCTTATATTATTTAGAACAAACAACATCGCTTAAAACATTCCTATTTTATTTATATTTATATCTTACATTATTTTGTTATTTATTGTTCGTTTTAGATTGTTATTAATCAGCTAGTCTAAATATGTCTCCACTTTTTAGCACTTAATTATTTCAATTTTTATGTTATAAACACTTAGTTTTATTCTTATTGTTTTATTGTAATGCAAATTTGTTTTGTATTATTGGTATATTTATAATGCATTGGCAGTCAGTAAGTTTGATTGTAGGTTATGCTTTCAGAAATTTGGAAACAGAGTTTGGTTGGGGTTCGTGGTTTGAATTTGAATTTTAAACAAGTATAATTAATACTAACTGACATGGGTGGAGTAATTTGCACGCTGTTTTTGCTATCTTTGTTTTAGTTAGTTTTTCATTGATTGATGAAGAAAAAATAGGGTAGATCGTGGGTTTAATAAAAAAATTTTAGCATGAAGTTTGTAACCTCTTACTTAAATTTTAAGCAGCGTAGTCTAACAAAAAGTAAGGTATTCAATAGCTATTTTTGACCATAAACAGTCATGATGATTTGCTGTTATTAAATTTGTGGAAAATTTTAAATTAATACTGAAATGTTTGCAATGTTTTTTACTTCAGTATTATAAATAAACGCTAGATTTGAATTTGTTTAAACAATAAAACACAACACAAACAAAATAAAAAAACACATTGTAGCCGACTTTTTTTCCAAAAAATATTCGGTTTTAGTTATTACTGGTTGAAATTGAATGAAATCCTTGAATTTTACACAAGCTAAAGTGATAAGTTTAAAAAGTGCATTTTGCAATATTGTTACTCCCCTTAATTTTCTGTTGGAAAACCCTGTGGGAAGTAGAAGAGATATACAGACCTGTGCACGGTCTGGAAATGCCCCTAAAGATATTAGTGGCTGTGCCCAACGGGTTGCCCACGACTCGCTCCCGCCGACTCGCTCCCGCCGACTCGCTCCCGGCCCAACTCGCTCACAGCCCAACTCGCTCCCGGCCCGACTCGCTCCCGGCCGACTCGCTCCCAGCCCGACTCGCTCCCAGCCCAACTCGCTCCCAGCCCAACTAGCTCCCAGCCCGACTCGCTCCCGTTTAAAACTGTAAACGCATTTTTATAACAGAATATTAGTTCAGTAAAAAATGTACATATGACACAAAATTATATAACAAAAGGAAGATGGATTTTCCTAAGCCTAAGCCTCTTTACTGTGCGATAAAGCATAATGTCTAATAATACACTGCATCACGCATTGCATCAAATCCATCTTCCTTTTGTGATATAATTTTGTGTCATATGTACATTTTTACTAGACTAATATTCTGTTATAAAAATGCGTTTACAGTTTTAAACGGGAGCGAGTCGGGCTGGGAGCGAGTCGGGCTGGGAGCGAGTTGGGCTGGGAGCGAGTTGGGCTGGGAGCGAGTAGGGCTGGGAGCGAGTAGGGCTGGGAGCGAGTAGGGCTGGGAGCGAGTTGGGCTGGGAGCGTGTCGGGCTGGGGAGCGGAGTCGGGGCTGGGAGCGAGTCGGGCTGGGAGCGAGTTGGGCTGGGAGCGAGTGGGGCTGGGAGCGAGTCGGGCTGGGAGCGAGTTGGGCTGGGAGCGAGTCGGGCTGGGAGCGAGTTGGGCTGGGAGCGAGTTGGGCTGGGAGCGAGTTGGGCTGGGAGCGAGTCGGGCTGGGAGCGAGTCGGGCTGGGAGCGAGTTGGGCCGGGAGCGAGTTGGGCCGGGAGCGAGTCGGCGGGAGCGAGTCGGGCCATACCGGTGCCCAACCCCCCCCCCTCCTCGCCGCCCAGAAATGAAAAGTACTCAATAATTATGACGCCGTTTTTGACCTTTTGTGACGCCATCATCGCGAAATTTTTGCAATTTTTAGCTTATTTCAATGCATTTTAAGCCATTGTAAACCTATTTTAACTTAAATTTCGCTTTTTTGTTCATTTTCTTCTTTTTTCTCTTTGTTTCTATTTTTCTCTTTCTCCCTTGATTGCCCCCCCCTGCTTTATTGCCCCTCCCCGTTTAAAAAAAATTGCCCCCCACATTTTGGAATTGCCCCCCTCCTCAATAAAACCCTAGGGGGAGGGGGACAGGGCACAGGTCTTGATATACTTAACGTAGTGTTTATCGAACTGAACTTCCAGGCAGCTAGCTGTACGCAAACCATTTACATGAAAATCAGACACCGTAATCGAATTATTTTGGGAGGTTAATGAATTTAAGTTTTTGGATACCTAAACCATTTTTTGCGAATTTTTTTTATAATCCGTTCATTATAGGTGCTCCTTTTTTTTGTGGAACTGGCTTCAATAAAAAGCCAAAAATACTGCGTAACCCATTTTGCAATTAATTTTTAGGTCTCAAAAAAGTCATTTCTGTGTAATGTTCCGGTAACGACTAGGTGCTTCATTGGGAAGGCAAGTTTTTACCTGCCTACATCGCAAATTTTGCTGTCTCCATTCTAAATTTACATGCCTGTACACTGCCTCTTGGATGTCTTTGAGATAGTTTTAGCTGCCTCCTCACGTGTATATTCTTTCACGTAGGAGGCAGTGCCACCTGCCTCCGAGGTAGTTTTGACCTGACTCCGCACTAACCACTATCTTCTTCCTGCCTCCAGTCTTCCGGAGGCAGCTTCGAGAGCTGCCTTTATCGGGATAATGAGGTAATTTTAAAAACGAAACACTTTGTAAAAAAAAAACACAGCTAACACATCCAAATCTCAATGATGATTTTAGAATATTTTATGCATTTTGTAATTATGTTTTGTAATTTTATTAATTATTTGATGAAAAAATAAAGAAATAACAAAATCTAGGAACACCAATGTGCTTCTCAATAAAATACAAACAAAATAATAAGGGGTTTTAAATTTCCGCATTGTCACACAAGTTATGACTGCTTTTGGGGGTCAAAGATTAATTGCAAAGTGTTTTCTATCATTTTTAATGTTTTGTGGGTTTTTTGAAATTTAATTTTTAGGTCCGCGCTTGAATATTGTTTAAATTTTATTGTGGTGCCTTTTTAGTTTTCGTTTCAAACCTCGAAACTAAGATTAACATAGTAATTTATATATTGACTTTTGGATTTTTGTTGGCGGAGTTTTGTTAAGAGAAATGGCTCTATCAGGAATTTGATTTTTGACAGTGCTTTTTAAAACATACTTTTTCATTGCATCTTGTTCAAACAAAAACTGTTAACTTTGTAAACAAAAGCACGTAAAAAGCGTTACACAATAATCTCAAGCCACTGCTTGGCTGCGATTCATATAAAACGTTTTATTTTTTTTGCGAAGTTCAACTGTGATCTGTGATGCCCTCAACACTATTCTGAAACGTGAAAAACAAACAAATCGGTTTTAATAACCCCACAATACCTCGCATCATTGTTGACTTTGAGGTCTACATGTTTGTTGTGTTTTTGGTGGGACAACGTGATTTGCAATTTTGTAAATCGCTTTGTGCCAAAGCATTTTTTATCCATTGTTTTGTTTTGTCATTTTCAAGTTTGGATTCCAAATTTTTTCCTATAGAAAAATATTTAGTTCGCAATATGTAGCTTTGTTTCTTTCAAAAAAATTATGATTTGTGTTTAAAATAGTGATGTTCCTACTAGGGATCGACCGGGGCGCTGAACGCTGTTCGATACCCGCATCCGAGGCAACTTTCTCTACCTTCTCCAAGGTTTTCTCTGATTGGTCAGTTGAGAAAAAAAAGATGGGTTTAATTTTGCGTTCGCTAATTTTTGATTTTACCATTTGATTCAATATCCAGACCTGTGCACGGTCTGAAAATGCCCCCCTGTTTTATTGGAGGATTTGCCCCCCCCCGTTTTATTGCCCCCCCCCCCCCCGCCGCCAAAAAATGAAAAGTACCCTAAAAATATGACGCCATTTTTGACCTATGATGACGCCATCATCGCGAAATTTTTGCAGTTTTTAGCCTATTTCAATGTATTTTAAGCCATTTTAGACCTATTTTTACCTTATTTCCGCTTTTTGTCCCTTTTTTCCCTTTTCCCTTCTTTTTTCTCCTTTTTTTCTCTTTTTTTTCTTTCCCCCCTGCTTGCCCCCCCGTTTTATTGCCCCCCCCGTTTCAAAAAAGTTGCCCCCCGTGTCTTCCCCCATTTTGGAATTGCCCCCACCCCCGTTCAAACCCGGGGGGCAGTGCACAGGTCTGAATATCGTATCGGACTGTTTACTGTTTTTATTAAAACTTTATTTATAACTTTTTTTATATTTCGTTTGTGTTTATTTGTTATCGGCAATTCAAACCTAGCTGACCTCGATGATTTGCATAGGTGTTTTTTGGGGGGGACAGAGGGGTGCACCCCCCCTAGAGCCAAAATTTTGGACCCCTCCCCTAGAAAAAATTCAGGGGGCCCCCCTCCCCCCCAAAGCACGAGAGCGGTCCGGCCTGACCCCCCCCCTAGGGAGGCTGACACCCTCCCTCCTCCCGACCAACTTGGAAGTATGATTTTTTATTTACTGTCAAAAACACGGTTTTTTAGTTAAAAACCGTGTTTAAATACACTTTTTAGGCCTAAATAGGCTGTTTTAATACATAAAATTCAAAATTAGACCTAAAAACACTTAAATTATTGAGTTAAAAAAATTTTACTAAAAAATTAGACCCCCCTGACCCCCCCTAAATTTGATATCTCGCACCCGGGGTCGACCCCCCCCCCCTAAAAAGCCACCGGCGTCCGGACCCCCCTGGACCCCCCACCCCTAAAAAATTTTGGCCTTCCACCCGGGGGTGGACCCCCCCCTAGCGGACCCGACCAAAAACACCTATGATGATTTGTAGAATTAAATAGACTATTTAACAACAAGTTAAATTTTTCAGTAAAAATGGTTAAATATTAAAGATTAAATACCATATTTAAACAATTGATTATGAAATTACTGAATTTTAAACAAAAATTCAATTTTTTAGAGGGTAAAAGCTGAATAACTTTTGTATACTTTCTGAAAAAACGGGAATTAAAAAAATTATGCGCTCTGATTCGTTTTTTTAAATGCGTAATAACCGCACAATTTTAATTGGTCCACTTATGTCTCCGTCTCTTTTACAAATTTACGAGGTCAGCCAGATATATTTCAACCATTAAAAATGGTTTTTTTAGCTTTATTTCACGCATACTACAATGTTTTCCACTTAAAAATGATTTTATGATAAAAATATTGAGTATTAACTTAAACTTAAATTTTGTGTTTTTCGTTTTATCATTACATACATTTTGGAGATTAAAAAATATCATAAAACTAATAAAAAATGCTCCAGAGTTCGGGCAATTTAAAGTGGAAAAAGCTCCAGAGCTCCGCCCTGGAAATGCGCAATTTAAAACTTGTTTGAGCTTGAAATATTATTTAATTTAATTATTTTATTTACATTTTCACGTATATTTTTATTGGTTTTATTTAATCAGTTTAAAAAAAATCGTTCTCAAAAATTTTCTGACAAATAATTTATGACATTGCTCTTTAAATATTTATAAAAACAGTACCGAAAATAGGAACGTGTTTTAGAGGACCGGCGGTTTCTCCGGAGCTCCGTGAAAAGCGGAGCTTTGTAATTGATGATTTTGATATTTAGGTTTTAAATTTTTTTTAAATTTTTTTATATTTTTCGTGTTTTGCAAAACTAAATAGGTTTTTAGCTGCTTTTTGTTACCAATTTCAGGAAGTCATGAATTCTTTTGAGATTGGAAATGAATGGGTAGTATTAAAAAATATTCAGTTTTGCTTATTGGGTCATACAAGTACAGTGCGGCGTATACTTGCTTTTGTGTGTTCCTGTCTTAGGACGAAAGTAAATAATAATAATAATAATAAGCTCTTCTCCGGACCTCCTCTAGCTCCTCTTTAAAGCCCCAGACCGAAATTCCCTAATTTTCGGCTCCAAGTTCATATGGAACGGTTGTATTTGCCGTATGAAATTTGACAGAGATATAAAGAATTTTATATTGAGTTATTTCTTTCTGTTTGTTTTTGATGCCGAGGCCGGGGTGGGGAAATTTTGATTTGAGCTGACACTGAGCTTATCAGATGCGAAGCTAACATCGGGTGCTATTGTTAGTTTTGCACGAAAGCAAGAAGTTTTTACGTTTTTGACCAATAAAAAATGTCTTTTTTTCACTTTTATGTTTTTTCCTTATGCAACTTGATCGGTGGTCTGACCAAAATTGAAAATACTGTAAATACTATAAGTAACTAAAACCTATCTGACCTCGTGATTTCGTCATACTGGGACCCCCCAAATTTTAGGGGAGGGGGGTGTCCGAGGTACCCCCAAATTTTAGGGAGGTGTCAGCTATAATCAGGATTTTTTCGGGGGAGTATAACCCCTCAACCCCACCTGCCCACCTATGCGTATACTCAAGGTTTAATCGATCTTGAAGTTACTGAGATTAGCGAATTTCGCCACACTGTAAACATACTAAAGGCTGGTTCATACTTATGACAAAAGGCAACAGTAGCAACCCGGTGGTACCCGTAGGCTCGTTGGGTGCTGTGTAAAGGTTGGCACGGTCCTGGTGGCTCTCGCTTAACGGATCTCATCTAAGTTTAAGACTTAATCTCAGATTAAATTGTCACTAATTTGAGATTAGTGATAGAAAAAAAACCCCGCTATTTTGCAAACCGAATCTGAGATTAAATCTAATCTCAGGTTGAATCCGTTAAATTAGATTATCCAATCGATACTTCTAGTATGTTTGCCGTGTGGTGAAAATCGCTAATCTCCTCAAGATCGGTTAAACCTTCAACTACGACCCCTGGCTAATTTTTCTTTGTTTTTTTGGCTAACAACTTCTGGGGTCGTATGCTGAAGGTTTAATCCGACTTAAAGTTAATCTGAGATTAGCGATTGTCGACACACAGTAAACATACTAGCAGTATCGATTAGATAATCTAGTTTAACGAATTTAATCTGAGATTAGGTTTAATCTCAGATTAAATCGTCACTAACTCGAGATTAAATTATTAATTTATGCAAATTTTTAAACCACCTCCGGAGGTGGATTAAAAATTTGCGGGTTTTCCCCACTAATTTCGGATTCGTGGCGATTTAATCTGAGATTAAGTCTATTAACTTCGTTAACCTAGATAATTCAATCAGTACTGTAAGTATGTTTTCTATGTGTCGACAATCGCTAATCTCAGATTAATTTTAAGTAGGATGAAACCTTCAGCATACCACCCCTGAAAGCTAAATTGCGTGATGCCCCTGTAGAGACGGTTCTCGAAGCTGCTTTTGAGAGGTTGGAGACAGCGAAACCTGCCTCGGAAGCTGGTGAGAACGTGGGTAGAGACAGGTAGAAGCCAGCAAAAATGCTTGGAGGCATATAAGAAGCAGGGTGGAGGCAGATAAAACTGCCTTGAAGGCAGTTAGAAAGCAGTGGCACTGCTTCCTATTTTAAAACATATACATGTAAAAAGACAGATAGGAGGTAGCTAAATTTGCCTTGGCGGCAGGTTAGAGGTAGGGTTGAGGCAGAGGTAGGAGGCAGAAAAACTCTCGATGATGGCATGTAAAAGGCAGGTATAGAAACCTGCCTTTTTAAATGAGGCACCCCATCCTTACCGGCATATAGTAGATGATGTTCAACATGCAGAATTCATTCGTTGTTATAGGCAAATAAAATATAACTGACCGCGATATTTGCAGTATTGAATCGACTACTTAACAACAAAAACATTCAAAATTTTTCATTAAAGCGGATTAATAACAAAGATTAAAAACTGTATTTTAATAATTATTTATCAAATTACTTAATTTGTAACCTAAATGCAAATTTTTTAAGGGCTAAAGTCGGTTAATTTTTGTATATTTTGTGAAAAGGTGGAATTAAAAAAATTCTGCGCTCTTATTTGTGTTTTAAAACAAACGTCATTACCGCACAATTTTAATTGATCCCTTCATGTCTGCATTCTAATTTTCAGGGTCAGCCAGATGTAATTCAACCATATGTAGTCTTTGGTTGATAAATGTGGATTTAAATTTTTAATCAAGTAAATCCTATTCTCTAATTATGTTTGGAGTTCGTCACAACACTTTTTATCCATTATGAGGTACCCCGCCTGTACTTTTATTAACACAGCAAACCTCGACATTTTTTATTACATATAAAATTTAGAAAGTGTGAATATTAAATCATACGATGTAATCAACCATGAGCTTTTTGTGCGTGTTTTTGTTTGTTTGGTACTTGTGACTTCATAAATTCACATGTTTACTTTTAAGATCACCAGTTACCGTTGTTTACTTTTTTAAATTGAGATCATTATTGCGTTTTATTATGACTTGTAAACCAAAATATTGGTGCGATGAGGATATTAATATTCTATTTAGTTGGCGAATTACCCATACAATAAAGCTGTCAAATAAAACCAGAATTCGAAGCACAATGCCGTCCAAGCTTTCTAAGATTCCAGAGGAAAAAAAAGGCAGTAATGAAAAGCTGTCAGCTAATAATGATGTCAAAAATCTCCACTCACCGCTAATATTTCCAAAAATTAACATCGAAAAATCTCTTGGTTTGTTTTGTTTTTGTTTTAAAGTAGACAATAAGTAAATTAAGCTGTTTTTCAGGACAGCCGGATGTAATTCAACCATTATGCCGCGGACATAATTCGTCCAAATTGCGCAAAGAACAAAAACCAAAAGTTCGAGTTTGGGCAATATAAGAGGGTACGGGGTCTTTTGAGCCGCAAGTAGGGAACTTGGAGCCATCCAAAAAAAATTTTGATCTTTTCTTAGGCTTCGTTTAGGCTTAGGTATAGGTTTTAGCGATTTTTATTTTCGGCTCCAAGTTCCCTTGGCTCCATTGACCCTAAACCATATAAGAGCGCTTATTAAATTTTAAAAATTCATGTCTCCTTTTAGTCAATATGCCAAAACTGCTAGGAAAATAAAAACGCCATTAAAACACCCAAAACTAAAGTTTTTTTGAGTTTTGTTCTTTTGACACTTCAGACGAAATAAGAACCAGTCTTAACAAAAAATATCTTTAATCTTAAGTTTTCATATTTTAGCAACGTTATATAGATCAAGACAAACACTAAAGTTTTTTCGCTGTGCTATACTGAATTTTGAGATAATATTTTTGTTATCCATTGTTAAAAACATGAAACACGCGTACATAAAAATAAATAAAAATTTTTTTATTTATTTTTGCATTTTGCTAAAAAAATCGAAATAAAATCATTGTTATTTTTTTATTTTTCAAGATACTCGTGAGTTTTGCTCTTTACTAAATACGCAAGTTTTGTACTCAATTTTTGATACCAAAGTTTGTAAGTTTAAAAAATATTTTTTTACAAAAGTATTTTACGATTATTACTTCGGCAATTAATCGTGTAATATTCATTCATCACCAAAAGTGTTTATAAATTCACATTGTCGAAATGTTAGCAATCGATGATATTCGCTATTAGCCATTTAAATATTTTCAAACGACGGATATGATTTTATTACATGTTCAACTAAAAGCCGTTAAAACTGGTCCCATTTAACAGTATAGTAAACAACATTTTCCAAAACAACTTCAGCTGGTATATATGCTATTTGTTCTGTTTATAATGACAAACAATGGGTGACACGGTGGCACACAGTTTTTATCAATTCGATGAATATTACGCCTTAGTTTTCGCCACAGTGATTTGTCATATTTTAAAGCAACACTGACAAAACATCTGGGACCAGTCCATTAATGGCATGTTAACTACCTTCTAAGATAGTCAGTCGGTTATAAATAGTTTTAATAGTTAATAGTTTTATAACAATATTTTTTAGTTTAGTATATTTTGTTTGGTTAATCAAAATAAATAATTTTTCAACGCAAAAATTAGAAAACAATATAGTTCAATGAATTATTTTAAAACAAACGGCTTTAATATCGAAACAGCTACTAATGTAGTTTTTATTTAAAAAAATATCCATCAGATTGTTAAAAGATTATGTTTTTCTCTTCAAATTAAAAAACCTGTAAAATTTTACAGAAGAAAGATAAAGCAAATCCAAGCAATAAAAGCATTTTTAACAACCGGCTAACTTAGCCGGTAGTCAACAGGCTGTTAGTGGACCGGCCCCTGTGGCTTCTCATTTTTGCTATTTATAAATTTTTTATGTGTTTGTTTTTATTCTTAAAGCTTTACGTGTTACTGAACTATTTTTGGTATCCAAATTGGTTAATTGATTTTGAACATCCCATTCGTGGATTTGTGCTTTTTTTTAAATCTTTTTTATCTTAGATAGCAAGCTATAAAAAGAATTGTGCCTTTTAGTTACCTATTTACATTTTAGAAAAGACCATGGAGGAGAACAACAATACAGTTAACAATCAGAAAAAAATTTGTAACGGAAAAAACGTGTCGCAAAACAATGATGCAAGTTTTATTTTTATTTTGTTTAAAAATGTTTTTTTGAAATTTACTGTTTGTTTAAATTAAAATAAGCAGAAGACTGGATAATTTACTTGCAAGGTACAAAAAAGTATAGTGTAAAATTGCGAATGCGGTTGAGTTCATTAGAACTTCAAGTTTATTTATCACATAACTAAGCTGAGCAATGTACATTTTTATTTTTACAAATGTTAAGAGCAATGCAAACAAACCCAATTCTAAATGAGAGCTCTCAATGAAACTAATCCTGCGGTCAAAAAA
>JASAMX010001058.1:0-36125 GCA_030248175.1 Microlaimidae sp. YZB2_3 | reverse complement strand
AGCAGAAGGTGGACACACAAACAAACAGACGCATACAGACACGTAGACTCAGAAATGATCCCGAATAAAACCTACTAGATAAAGTGTCCCAAGGAGCGTGAATTTTTAGAAAACACACGGAAGAATTTTCGGGCGACTCGTATTCCAGTTCCAGTCCGGCTTGTTGTAGTTTGGATTCGAAAACCGTTCGATACTCCTCGTAAACCGATTTCATGTGGGGTTTGGGTGACATGCTGAATGTTAATACAAAATCAATCATTCCTATAAAATATATATATATATATATACTTTTAAAAAACATTCATGGTACACGATTGATACAAACCTCCTATTTGAACGGAATTCGTTCGGTGTTAAAGACCTACACAGAGTTATGATGAAGCAATAAATCACATTAAGCCAATGAGCGCTTGGGAAAAAATTAAATTACCAATGAACGTGGCAACCGACTTTTTTTTAGCCCCTCCCACTTTTATTCCCACGAAGGAAAACATAGCTGCAAATGACGAATACTACCAGCCTTTTATGGTCCTTAAAATTCTAACGTAAAAATATTTCATGTTTGTTTTAATGTTGCTTTACGTTAAAAAATATATTTTGGGATTTAGTGTTGATTATTGAAATGAAATTTATATTTTTTCTATTTTTTGAAGATTATTGAGATAATGTTTTTTCCATCTTTTTCAATGAAATATTTTATAATAAAAAATTGTAAGCGTCAACCAACATTGACGCATATATAAATTAATAACATAACAAATGAGCTATTCTTAGTTTTTTAACACAAAAGAGAAACAAAAGACCCCATAGGTGGGGGGCCTTTTTATGTTTTCAAAACATCAAAAAATTTCCTGAGGCAAAAGAAAAATAGTCCCGAAGAAATTACAAACAGTAATAATAATATAAATTAATAACACTATAGTAGGTTCTTCATTTGTTGAAACCATAATTTCACGTTTAAAACCAAATTAAAATCAAAAAATAAAAATTTCAGCAC
The DNA here is from genome assembly GCA_030248175.1 of Microlaimidae sp. YZB2_3. Lineage (NCBI taxonomy): Eukaryota > Metazoa > Nematoda > Chromadorea > Desmodorida > Microlaimidae > Microlaimidae sp. YZB2_3. Next base: position 35,128 of record JASAMX010001058.1, on the reverse strand, counting down.
ATTTCCACATAAGGTTTACGACTATCCCAAAAAATTCTGGAATTTATTAAACTTGCAATGTTATCGTTACAAAGTGCTTTGGGGATATTGAGTTAAAAATTTCGAAACAGTAAAATAAAGTTTATTTTAATTTCACTCACAACCAAGTCGTGAAAGTATAATAAGTAACTTTTCAACTATAGATTTTCCTAGAGGAAATAAAAATCTTAATAAAGCAATACGAACATTTTTATTGTTTTAGCAGTAAGTTTTTACGCGTTTTTCCGCTGAGCAAACGAAAAGTGTTAAGATCTCCTATACCTTTGGATCCGGAGTTAAAATACAAGGACGGGTCCGCGTCCGAATTCGGCGGTAATCTGTTCAAATTGGAAACAATGCCGAATAGTCCGTAAGTCTGAAAACTTTTGGCCATAATTATTTCCGACGTCAGGTCCCGCAGCGATATTTTCGGTCGCAGGGCGCGGAATTTTCGCTGACTCTTTTTAATTTTCGGCGATCTAAGCGCTTCAAGTCTTGTGTTGTCCTTTCCTCCTTTTGCGAGAGGTGTTTTATTGCTCGCGGTAAAACGCTTTTTCGTATTCGCGACTGAAAACTGTAGTTACTTTCTCGTTTGCGGTCTCATTGGCATCTTTTTCGTCTTCAATACTTGACGCTTTTTCGTTCCTTTCGTTTGGAAAATTTATTTGAATCCCTGCTTTATTTTCGGCACTATATTCCGATCGCTTCAGCAATGCCATTTTTTTTTAAATTTTAATAATGGATTCAGTCTATAGACACATCGTAATTAAACCGCTCAATTTTTAATATAACACTAGTTATGAAAAATGCTCTAAGAATAGAGGAGGAAAAGGGGTCGATTTTTCCGGGCGTATGTTTAGACAGAAAAGGTGTGGACTAGCCTGAGATGCACATTATGTGGACCATAGGAAATTTGCATTTGGTTTGGGCAGCTGCTCACTGAATATTTTCACCAAAGCGGGGAGGGACCCTACTCTCCAACCGCAGATCGGATTACGCTAAATGAGATATCATTGCAAAGCTCACAGTCTGAGTAATTTCATAATAAGTGTTTAGTATATAAAAAGGATAACACAGACATCTACATCTTTATGCTGAAAAAAATTTTCACCAAAAGGGGGATTGATCTTTTTCTCCAGCGACAAAAGAGATTGGGCTAAATGAGATATCACTGAAAAGCTTTTAGTTCGTGGAGTTTCTTCATAAGGAGTTTAAAATAAATAAAAATTAACATGGACATCTTTATGCTGAATAATCCATTATCACCAAAAGGTGGACGGACCCTTCTTCTCTCCTCAACCACAAAACAAATTAGACTAAATAAAGTATCGCAACAATCTTTGCAGTTACGTGAATGTCATAGCAGCATTAAATTTTCACGTCAGGATTTTATTGACCCTCAAATGTCATATAGTATTCGTGATCACGTCATATAGGTTTTGCTCTGTGAGAATAGTTGTAGCAGGAGCTAATAGAATCACTTTTAGCCAATTATTGCTTGGAAAAATCACTTTTAGCCAATTAATCTCCAATGGATGAAAGATCTTCTTTTTCATAAGCACTAATTGGCTAAAAGTGATTCTATAACGTTATAATTTTGTAAAGAATATTAACACTGAACAATTTCCGTTTAAATAGGAGGGTTTTGACTATCGTGTTGAAAAAAAACTTAGCAATGAATTCCGAAAAATACAGGTAAAATTATTAGTCAGCCGTATGGCTGACACGGGCTACTTGTTGTTGAAATTTGTTATAAAAAAAAACAATTGCATCAGAAACAAAATGATAGTTAACGAAATAAAACATACAAAGCCAAAACTGACCAGCACGGTTTCGGGTCATTTTCATTCTGACACAAAGAGTCAGAAGCGTCATAAAATACTTGTAACTGTGACCCTTTTTATATCTTAAAACACGAGGAGTATAAACAAAATGAGTCAGAGTCACGTTGATTTTATAATGATTGTGACTCTTTGTGTCAGAGTAGCGACGACTTAATGAAACTAAATTTTTGTTGGAAGTTTTTAGAAAATTTAGTTTGCAACAATTGTTCTTCGAACGTTATACCTTTTTGTCGTTTTTTTTTTGTTGATAATATAATAGCCTACCCGTGTTGTAAAAGTAGTGATTTTGAATTATTTTAGTAAAAGTACCCCAAATGTAAATTGAAATATAATGGGGTTAATAGTAAAGGAAGCGGAAAATTAATTTGTGATTTTTTAATGTAAGGAAAGTAAAAGTTAAAAGTAATGGGCAAAATTTTATTTAAGTAAAGGGAGAGTAAAACGGGGGGGGTAAGACCTATTTTTTTAAGTAAAAAGTAAGAAGAGTAAAAGTACAATAAAAGTAATTTTGAACCGGAAAAGGCAAAATACAACGGTTTTTGGAGCTCCAGAGCTCCGTTCTAAAGTTTTTTTGACAACAGAGCTCCGTCAAAGTTTTTTGCTAAATATGCATAATTATCATTTTAATAAGTTTTTTAGTCAAAATAAATGGTTTTAGTGTGTTAGCGGCATAAAAAATTGTCTTTTGCCATTTACTTTATAACAAGCCCATAGGAAATCAACCCATTGAAATTACTTAAGCTTTACTTAAATTAATTTAAGTATGTTGCAGTGGAAAATCCGAGTAAGAGTAAAAGAAAGGAGTATTTGAAATTTCAAAAGTCGAATAAGAGTAAAAGTAAAAGTATTTGAAATTTTTAAAGTCGAGTAAAAGTAAAGGGTAAAAGTAATCCAAAATCCGTTACTTTTATTACTTTAAGTAAAAGTAAAAGTAACTTTTTACAACACTATAGCCTACCCTCGTACAGTAGTCTACTTCTAGTTTAGTAGCATACCCTTTTATAACCATCGAAAAAATAGCAGCCTAGGCTACTATTAAAAGAAAAAATACCGTAATTGCAAAAGAAGTCGCAGTCAGCACTGCAAAAAACTAACACCTTGATAAAAATCGCAGCGCGGGAAAAGTCGCAGAAAATTGGGTGATTTTTGCGAGAAAAGTTGCTCAAAGATATGGGTATGTGAATTTTCTGGCAAAATTTTGGTGAAAAATTTGGTGTACAATCGGACATTTTTTTGTGTTATTTATTGTTGATTACAGTAAATATCGTGCTGGGTGATGGATATACTATGAGCGATATAACAACGATGCGTCAATAGAGAAAAGTGTATTAACAATAACTGTTTTCAATTTCAAAAGACGAACTGCATTTTTTTTTAGAAACACAAAAATAAATGTTTCTTTTCAAAACGGCCTTTATACGTAAAATCTAATAGCGGTTTTACGATTGAGTTAAAAACTCGTATTATGTTGCAAATAAGAAAAAACACCACGGAGCTTTCACATTTTAATTGAGATTTAAATAAAAACAAAACTATCTTTAATAAATTGTAACCAATGAGATCATTAATCAAAGCAAAAAAATACATTTTTTCATCCCACAAATGTTTTAACAATTTTAAGTCCAGTAGTTTTTTAAACCAACTTGCGACTTTTAAAACACGCTGTCACAAACCAATTAACTTGATTTCCAGGTATGTTACGAAATTAATGAACACTTTTTGTTTGTTTGTTTTATCGACTATTTCCTAAAATTTGACAAAAAATTTTTTGTTTGCGGTCTTATAACTTTTGAACGCGTCGCTATCAATATGCAAATATCTCGCGTTAAGGTCCTTGTACTTTTGGCTACCTCCTGAAAAGAAAATTTTTTCAAAATTTTGGGAGGTTAGCCCCGAAATTGCTGAAATTTTTCGGCCGAATTTCTAACTTTTTACCATATGGGTCCTTACGTCTGAAAATTTTTTTTGAAGATTGCCCATACTTTCTTGAGCTTAAAAATATATAATTTGTTAGGGATAACCTTCCTGGATCGGGTACCACGAGAGGTTAAAAGGGGGTCAATTTCACGATTTTTGCTAAAAAATCTTTGTATGGGGACACATTATGCATATTTTGGCATCATGCTCAAAAACTGTTAGAGCCACAGGCCTGAGACCGGGGGGGATTTATGCGGAAATTTAAATCCTACATTTTGGTGATAGTCCCAAAATAATCTTGATGCCCTAAGACACTGCAATGGCTGACCCCTAAAAATAAAATTTTTGACACAGCCCCTCTACATAAACGAGTTATATATCATCTTAAAGCTCCTGGCGTGCTGATTTCAAAAATATAAAAAAATTTGCTCTAAACAGTCGGGTAACCAAAATACAGACCCCTTTGTACCCCCAAATTAGTAAGGGGTGATTTTTTTGTTTTTATTATTTATAAGCCGTGTTTATATTCGTTCGAAACCTCTATGCGTGCTGATTTTAAAAATACTAGTTTTAGACTAAAATTTTTTATGCTTTCCAGGGGTCAGCCATTCCAGTGCCTTAGGGCATCAAGATTATTTTGAGACTATCACCAGAATGTAGGACTTAAATTTCCAGTACATTAATCTAATCCCTAATTCACCTTGGATTTTCAGTTACCTGTGGCTCTAACAGTTTTTGAGCATGATGCCAAAATATGCATTATGTGTCCCCCATACAAAGATTTTTAGCAAAAATCGTGAAATTGACCACTTTTAACCTCTCGGGGTACCTGACCCAAGTAGGTTACTCCTAACAAATTATATATTTTTGAGCTCAGGAAAATATGGGCAATCTGCAAAAAAATTTTCAGACGTAAGGACCCATATGGTAAAAAGTTAGAAATTTAGCCGAAAAAAATCGAACGTAAACTTCGGCAATTTTGGGGCTAACCCCCCAAAATTTTTGAAACAATTTTCTTTTCAGGAGGTAGCCAATAGTACAAGGACCTTAACGCGAGATATTTGCATATTGATCGCGACGCGTTCAAAAGTTATAAGACCGCAAACAAAAAATTTTTTGTCAAATTTTTTCCAGTATCGCTAATTTTGAAATAGAGAGTAGTAGCCAAAAATTTAAATTTTAAATTGTTATCAACTTCGAGCAGTAAAAAATGTTTAAAGTCTGGTTCTTACGCCGTCCAAAGTGTCTAAAGGACAATTTTGAACGAAGAAAAACTGTTTTTTAGACTATCCAAAAGAGTACTTTGCACACTCCAAAAGTCAGTCCAACGTGACAAAAACGCAAGTTGAAATATTTCAACTTTGTTTTCGATTGCCCAAAACACACCTTTGAATTGTACAAAGGAAGCTTTTGGATTGTCCAAAGGACACCTTTGGATTGTGCAAAGGACACTTTTGTATTTTCCAAAGGGCAATCATAAAATTGTCCTTTGGACACTTTTGACGAAATATTGAATTGAATTAAATTAAATTAATTTATTTGTCAATGAAATTATAGTTAAAACAGTCAAAAAGTGAATAAAGGTATAAACACTGCACATATCGTTCAAAAAAACACTATACAAAAAGAATGTAAGTCGGTAAGGTCAAGTACAGTATTAAACTTTGCTAATTTATTATAATATCATCATCTTGTTACAATATCATTTTTATTTCGGAACAATACCTGGGAAAAAATATTTTATTGGTTGTTTTTTTCTCAAGTTAATTGGTTTGTGCTCTAAACAGTCGTTGTTTTGCCAAAATTCCCAAGTTGGTTTAAGTGGAAAAACTACCTTATTTGGACTTAAAATTGTTAACAACATTTTTGTAGTAAAAAGGTATGAAAAAATGTAAAAGGTTTTTTTGCTTTGATTAATGATCTCATTGGTTACAATTTATTAAAGATAGTTTTGTTTTTATTTAAATCTCAATTAAAATGTGAAAGCTCCGTGGTGTTTTTTCTTATTTGCAACATAATACGAGTTTTTAACTCAATCGTAAAACCGCTATTAGATTTTACGTATAAAGGCCGTTTTGAAAAGAAACATTTATTTTTGTGTTTCTAAAAAAAGAAATGCAGTTCGTCTTTTGAAATTGAAAACAGTTATTGTTAATATACTTTTCTCTATTGACGCATCGTTGTTATATCGCTCATAGTATATCCATCACCCAGCACGATATTTACTGTAATCAACAATAAATAACACAAAAAAATGTCCGATTGTACACCAAATTTTTCACCAAAATTTTGCCAGAGAAGTCGCATACCCATATCTTTGAGCAACTTTTCTCGCAAAAATCACCCAATTTTCTGCGACTTTTCCCGCGCTGCGATTTTTATCAAGGTGTTAGTTTTTTGCAGTGCTGACTGCGACTTCTTTTGCAATTACGGTATTTTTTCTTTTAATAGTAGCCTAGGCTGCTATTTTTTCGATGTTTATAAAAGGGTATGCTACTAAAATAGAAGTAGACTACTGTACGAGGGTAGGCTATAGTGTTGTAAAAAGTTACTTTTACTTTTACTTAAAGTAATAAAAGTAACGGATTTTGGATTACTTTTACTTTTACTTTTACTCGACTTTAAAAATTTCAAATACTTTTACTTTTACTCTTATTCGACTTTTGAAATTTCAATTACTTTTATTTTTACTCTTACTCGGATTTTCCACTGCAAATACTTAAATTAATTTAAGTAAAGCTTAAGTAATTTCAATGGGTTGATTTCCTATGGGCTTGTTATAAAGTAAATGGCAAAAGACAATTTTTTATGCCGCTAACACACTAAAACCATTTATTTTGACTAAAAAACTTATTAAAACTGATAATATTATGTCATAAAGATTTTAGCAAAAAAACTTTAGAACGGAGCTCTGGAGCTCCAAAAACCGGTATTTTGCTCCGGTTCAAAATTACTTTTATTGTACTTTTACTCTTACTTTTACTTAAAAAAATAGGTCTTACTTTTACTTTTACTTTACTTAAATAAAATTTTGACCATTACTTTTACTTTTACTTTACTTAAATTAAAAAATCACAAATTAATTTTACGCTTACTTTACTTAAATTAAAATTTTTCAATTTACTTTTACTTTTACTTAAAATAATTCAAAATCAATACTTTTTACAACACTAGTAGGCTACTATATTATCAACAAAAAAAAACGACAAAAAGGTATAACGTTCGAAGAACAATTGTTGCAAACTAAATTTTCTAAAAACTTCCAACAAAAATTTAGTTTCATTAAGTCGTCGCTACTCTGACACAAAGAGTCACAATCATTATAAAATCAACGTGACTCTGACTCATTTTGTTTATACTCCTCGTGTTTTAAGATATAAAAAGGGTCACAGTTACAAGTATTTTATGACGCTTCTGACTGTTTGTGTCAGAATGAAAATGACCCGAAACCGTGCTGGTCAGTTTTGGCTTTGTATGTTTTATTTCGTTAACTATCATTTTGTTTCTGATGCAATTGTTTTTTTTTATAACAAATTTCAACAACAAGTAGCTTGTGTCAGCCATACTGCTGACTAATAATTTTACCTCTATTTTTCGGGATAGCGTAAACTTTATGTGGAAATGTGCTGAAATTTTTATTTTTTGATTTTAATTTGGTTTTAAACGTGAAATTATGGTTTCAAGAAATGAAGAACCTACTATAGTTTTATTAATTTATATTATTATTACTTTTGTAATTTCTTCGGACTATTTTCTTTTGCCTCAAAAATTTTTTGAGTATGAAAACGTACCCCCCCCCACCTATGGGGTCTTTTGTTCTCTTATATACTTAAAAAACTAAGAATAGCTCATTTGTTATGTTATTAATTTATATATGCGTCAATGTTGGTTGACGCTTACAATTTTTATTATAAAATATTTCATTGAAAAAGATAGAAAAAACATTATCTCAATAATCTTCAAAAAATAGAAAAAATATAAATTTCATTAAATAATCAACATAAAGCCCAAAAGATATTTTTTAACGTAAAGCAACATTAAAACAAACATGAAATATTTTTTACGTAGAATTTTAAGGACCATAAAAGGCTGGTAGTATACGTCATTTGCAGCTATGTTTTCCTTCAGTCAATAAAAAGTAAGGGGGAGGGGCTCAAAAAGAAGTCGGTTGCCACGTTCATTGGTAATTTAATTCTTTCCCAAGCGCGAAATCGCCATTTTTTCAATAAGAAGGCTATATTTGTATGTGTAAGAAACAACTATAAATTTAAAAAAGTGGAGATTTCGCGCTTGTCAATTTTTAATTGGTGTGAGTATGATTTTTTTCAATTGACATTTCATCAGACTAAAAAAATGCGACAGTGTTGTGTGATTAGATCAATATATAAACAAATCATTATCATATGGTAGAAATATTTATTCAGTGAGCAGCTTCCCAAACCAAATGCGAATTTCCTATAGTTCCCATAATGTCCATCTCAGACTAGTCCACATCTTTTCTGTCTAAACATACGCCCGGGAAAAAATCGCCCCTTTTTCCTGCTCTTTTCTTAGAGCATTTTTCAAGGCTAGTCTACCACTTTTCCAATTAAATTGAAAAAATACACAAAATTGATTTCTGGAAGATTATTTAATAAATCAATAGCCAATAACCAAAAACCCAACCAGAAAAAAGGATTTTGATAAATGATATATCATTGCGAAGCTTACAGCAACAGACAGGGGAATGTCATAAAGGGGTTGAAATTTAAACAAATATCGCATGGACATCTTTAAGTTGGACAACACGATTTCACAAAAAGGGGGCTCTATGGACTTTGAAAGTTGAAAAAAATTTTGTCTTTGAATGGGGTCAACCTTATTGCTTATGGTAATTACCCAATGGAAAGCCAGAATATAATTTTTTTGCAACGATGAACATGAACATCTTTATACTGGACAGCATATTTTCACCAAAGCGGGGAGGGACCCTACTCTCCAACCGCAGATCGGATTACGCTAAATGAGATATCATTGCAAAGCTCACAGTCTGAGTAATTTCATAATAAGTGTTTAGTATATAAAAAGATAACACAGACATCTACATCTTTATGCTGAAAAAAATTTTCACCAAAAGGGGGATTGATCTTTTTCTCCAGCGACAAAAGAGATTGGGCTAAATGAGATATCATTGAAAAGCTTTTAGTTCGTGGAGTATCTTCATAAGGAGTTTAAAATAAATAGAAATTTAACATGGACATCTTTATGCTGGATAGTCCATTATTACCAAAAGGTGGACGGACCCTTCTCCTCTCCTCAACCGCAAAACAAATTAAACTAAATAAAGTATCGCAACAATCTTTGCAGTTACATGAATGTCATAGCAGCATTAAATATTCACGTCAGGATTTTAAGGACCCTCAAATGTCATATAGTATTCGTGATCACGTCATATAGATCCTGCTCTGTGAGAATGGTTGTGGGAAGAGCTAACAGAATCACTTTTAGCCAATTAATGCTTGGGAAAATGGCTTTTAGCCAATTAATCTCTAATTGATGAAAGATCTCATTTTTTCATAAGCACTAATTGGTAAACAGTAATTCTATAACGTTATAACTCTGTAAAATATTAGCACTGAACAATTTTCGTTTAAATAGGAGGGTTTTGACTATCGTGTTGAAAAAAACTTAGCAATGAATTCCGAAAAATACAGGTAAAATTATTATTCAGCCGTATGGCTGACACGGGCTACTTGTTGTTGAAATTTGTTATAAAAAAACAATTGCATCAGAAACAAAATGATAGTTAACGAAATAAAACATACAAAGCCAAAACTGACCAGCACGGTTTCGGGTCATTTTCATTCTGACACAAAGAGTCAGAAGCGTCATAAAATACTTGTAACTGTGACCCTTTTTATATCTTAAAACACGAGGAGTATAAACAAAATGAGTCAGAGTCACGTTGATTTTATAATGATTGTGACTCTTTTGTTCAAGTAGCGACGACTTAATGAAACTAAATTTTTGTTGGAAGTTTTTAGAAAATTTAGTTTGCAACAATTGTTCTTCGAACGTTATACCTTTTTGTCGTTTTTTTTTTGTTGATAATATAGTAGCCTACCCTCGTACAGTAGTCTACTTCTAGTTTAGTAGCATACCCTTTTATAACCATCGAAAAAATAGCAGCCTAGGCTACTATTAAAAGAAAAAATACCGTAATTGCAAAAGAAGTCGCAGTCAGCACTGCAAAAAACTAACACCTTGATAAAAATCGCAGCGCGGGAAAAGTCGCAGAAAGTTGGGTGATTTTTGCGAGAAAAGTTGCTCAAAGATATGGGTATGTGAATTTTCTGGCAAAATTTTGGTGAAAAATTTGGTGTACAATCGGACATTTTTTTGTGTTATTTATTGTTGATTACAGTAAATATCGTGCTGGGTGATGGATATACTATGAGCGATATCGACGATGCGTCAATAGAGAAAAGTATATTAACAATAACTGTTTTCAATTTCAAAAGACGAACTGCATTTTTTTTAGAAACACAAAAATAAATGTTTCTTTTCAAAACGGCCTTTATACGTAAAATCTAATAGCGGTTTTACGATTGAGTTAAAAACTCGTATTATGTTGCAAATGAGAAAAAACCCACGGAGCTTTCACATTTTAATTGAGATTTAAATAAAAAACAAAACTATCTTTAATAAATTGTAACCAATGAGATCATTAATCAAAGCAAAAAAATACATTTTCATCCCACAAATGTTTTACAATTTTAAGTCCAGTAGTTTTTTAAACCAACTTGCAACTTTTTTAAAACACGCTGTCACAAACCAATTAACTTGATTTCCAGGTATGTTACGAAATTAATGAACACTTTTTGTTTGTTTGTTTTATCGACTTACATTCTTTTTGTATAGTGTTTTTTTTTGAACGATATGTGCAGTGTTTATACCTTTATTCACTTTTTGACTGTTTTAACTATAATTTCATTGACAAATAAATTAATTTAATTTAATTCAATTCAATATTTCGTCAAAAGTGTCCAAAGGACAATTTTATGATTGCCCTTTTGAAAATACAAAAGTGTCCTTTGCACAATCCAAAGGTGTCCTTTGGACAATCCAAAAGCTTCCTTTGTACAATTCAAAGGTGTGTTTTGGGCAATCGAAAACAAAGTTGAAATATTTCAACTTGCGTTTTTGTCACGTCGGACTGACTTTTGGAGTGTGCAAAGTACTCTTTTGGATAGTCTAAAAAACAGTTTTTTTACTCATTCCAAATTGTCCTTTAGACACTTTGGACGGCGTAAGAACCAGACTTTAAACATTTTTTACTGCTCGAAGTTGATAACAATTTAAAATTTAAATTTTTGGCTACTACTCTCTATTTCAAAATTAGCGAGACTGGAAAAAAGTTGACGAGAAATTTTTTGTTTCCGTTCTTATAACTTTTTGAACGCGTCGCGATCAATATGCAAATATCTCGCGTTAAGGTCCTTGTACTATTGGCTACCTCCTGAAAAGAAAATTGTTTCAAAAATTTTTAGGGGGTTAGCCCCGAAATTGCCGAAGTTTACGTTCGATTTTTTTCGGCTAAATTTCTAACTTTTTACCATATGGGTCCTTACGTCTGAAAATTTTTTTGCAGATTGCCCATATTTTCCTGAGCTCAAAAATATATAATTTGTTAGGAGTAACCTACTTGTGTCGGGTACCCCGAGAGGTTAAAAGGGGTCAATTTCACGATTTTTGCTAAAAATCTTTGTATGGGGGACACATTATGCATATTTTGGCATCATGCTCAAAAACTGTTAGAGCCAAGGTAATTGAAAATCTAAATTAAATTAATTAATTAATTGGTACTGTTAATTTAAATCCAACATTTTGGTCATAGTTCCAAAATAATCTTGATGCCCTAAGGCACTGGAATGGCTGACCCCTGGAAAGCATAAAAAATTTTAGTCTAAAACTAATATTTTTAAAATCAGCACGCATAGAGGTTTCAAACGAATATAAACACGGCTTATAAATAATAAAAACAAAAAAATCACCCCTTACTAATATGGGGGTACAAAGGGGTCTGTATTTTGGTTACCCGACTGTTTAGAGCAAATTTTTTTATATTTTTGAAATCAGCACGCCAGGAGCTTTAAAATGATATATAACTCGTTTATGTAGAGAGGCTGTGTCAAAAATTTTATTTTTAGGGGTCAGCCATTGCATTGTCTTAGGGCATCAAGATTATTTTGGAACTATCACCAAAATGTAGGATTTAAATTTCCGCATAAATCCCCCCCGGTCTCAGGCCTGTGGCTCTAACAGTTTTTGAGCATGATGCCAAAATATGCATAATGTGTCCTCATACAAAGATTTTTTAGCAAAAATCCTGAATTGCCCCTTTAACCTCTCGTGGTACCCGATCCAGGAAGGTTATCCCTAACAAATTATATATTTTTAAGCTCAAGAAAGTATGGGCAATCTTCAAAAAAAATTTTCAGACGTAAGGACCCATATGGTAAAAAGTTAGAAATTTGGCCGAAAAAAATCGACTGTAAATTTTAGCAATTTCGGGGCTAACCTCCCAAAATTTTGAAAAAATTTTCTTTTCAGGAGGTAGCCAAAAGTACAAGGACCTTAACGCGAGATATTTGCATATTGATAGCGACGCGTTCAAAAGCTATAAGACCGCAAACAAAAATTTTTTGTAAATTTTAGAAATAGTCGATAAAACAAACAAACAAAAAGTGTTCATTAATTTCGTAACATACCTGGAAATCAAGTTAATTGGTTTGTGAAGGTGTTTTAAAAGTCGCAAGTGGTTAAAAAACTACTGGACTTAAAATTGTTAAAACATTTGTGGGATGAAAAAATGTATTTTTTTGCTTTGATTAATGATCTCATTGGTTACAATTTATTAAAGATAGTTTTGTTTTTATTTAAATCTAATAAAAATGTGAAAGCTCCGTGGTGTTTTTCTTATGCAACATAATCGAGTTTTAACTCAATCGTAAAACCGCTATTAGATTTACGTATAAAGGCCGTTTTGAAAAAAAACATTTATTTTTGTGTTTCTAAAAAAAAATGCAGTTCGTCTTTTGAAATTGAAAACAGTTATTGTTAATATACTTTTCTCTATTGACGCATCGTTGTTATATCGCTCATAGTATATCCATCACCCAGCACGATATTTACTGTAATCAACAATAAATAACAAAAAAAATGTCCGATTGTACACCAAATTTTTCACCAAATTTTGCCAGAAAATTCACATACCCATATCTTTGAGCAACTTTCTCGCAAAAATCACCCAACTTTCTGCGACTTTCCGCGCTGCGATTTTTATCAAGGTGTTGTTTTCAGTGCTCAACTTTTTGAAACGGTTTCTTAATATGGGCTGATTTTCAATGGTTAAAAAAGGGTATCTACTAAACTAGAATAGAGGGGGATAATATCAACAAAAAAAAACGACAAAAAGGTATAACGTCGAAGAACAATGAAACTAAATCTAAAAACTTCCAACAAAAATTTATTCATAATACGAACTGACACAAAAAGTAACAAAATAAAACAACATGACTAACTATTTTTATACTCCTCGTGAAGATAAAAGGCAAGTAAAGTTATAACGCCTGACTTGAGAAGAAAGAACCGTGGGAGTCGTAACTACTTTGTCTGAGAAGATAACAAATTTCAACAACAAGTAGCCGGAGCATACGGCTGAATAATAATATTACCTGTATTTTTCGGAATTCATTGCTAAGTTTTTTTCAACACGATAGTCAAAACCCTCCTATTTAAACGGAAATTGTTCAGTGTTAATATTCTTTAGAAAATTATAACGTTATAGAATCACTTTTAGCCAATTAGTGCTTATGAAAAAGAGGGAGATCTTTCATCCATTGGATATTAATAGGCTAAAAGTGATTTTCCCAAGCAATAATTGGCTAAAAGTGATTCTATTAGCTCCTCCCACAACCATTCCCACAGAGCAAAACCTAGATGACGTGATCACGAATACTATATGACATTTGAGGGTCAATAAAATCCTGACGTGAAAATTTAATGCTGCTATGACATTCACGTAACTGCAAAGATTGTTGCGATACTTTATTTAGTCTAATTTGTTTTGCGGTTGAGGAGAGGAGAAGAGTCCGTCCACCTTTTGGTGATAATGGACTATCCAGCATAAAGATGTCCATGTTAATTTTTATTTATTTTAAACTCCTTATGAAGATACTCCACGAACTAAAAGCTTTTCAATGATATCTCATTTAGCCCAATCTCTTTTGTCGCTGGAGAAAAAGATCAATCCCCCTTTTGGTGAAAATTTTTTTCAGCATAAAGATGTAGATGTCTGTGTTATCTTTTTATATACTAAACACTTATTATGAAATTACTCAGACTGTGAGCTTTGCAATGATATCTCATTTAGCGTAATCCGATCTGCGGTTGGAGAGTAGGGTCCCTCCCCGCTTTGGTGAAAATATGCTGTCCAGTATAAAAATGTCCATGTTCATCGTTGCAAAAAAAACATAATATTATGGCTTTCCATTGGGTAATTACTCTAAGCGATAAGTTTGAGCCAATTCAAAGACAAAAATTTTTTCAACTTTCAAAATCCATAGAGCCCCCTTTTTGTGAAATTGTGTTGTCCAACTTAAAGATGTCCATGCGATATTTGTTTAAATTTCAACCCCTTTATGACATTCCCCTGTCTGTTGCTGTAAGCTTCGCAATGATATATCATTTATCAAAATCCTTTTTTCTGGTTGGGTTTTGGTTATTGGCTATTGATTATTAAATAATCTTCCAGAAACCAATTTTTGGCTATTTTTTAATTTAATTCAAAAAAGTGGTAGACTAGCCTTGAAAAATGCTCTAAGAAAAGAGCAGGAAAAAGGGGCGATTTTTTCCCGGGCGTATGTTTAGACAGAAAAGATGTGGACTAGTCTGAGATGGACATTATGGGAACTATAGGAAATTTGCATTTTGGGCTTCGGGAACTGCTCACTGAATTACAAAATTTTCTCATAGTATAATGATTTGTTTATATATTGATCTAATTACACAACACTGTCGCATTTTTTTAGTCTGATGAAATGTCAATTGAAAAAATCATATTCACACCAATTGAAAATTGACAAGCGCGAAATCTCCACTTTTTCAAATTTATAGTTGTTTCTTACACATACAAATACAGCCTTTTAATTGAAAAAGTAGCGATATTGCGCTTGTCAAAGATTGCTGTGAGTAACATTTTTTTTTAATTGACATTTCATCAGACTGAAAAAAAGCAACAGTACTGTGTGATTAGATCAATGTATAAACAAATCATTAGCATTTGGTAAAAATTTTTATTCAATGAGCAGCTGCCCAAAACAAATGCAAATTTCGAAATAGTCCATATAATGTCCATCTCAGACTAGTCCACAACTTTTTCTGTCTAAACATACGCCCCGAAAAAATCGCCCCTTTTTCCTGCTTTATTCCTAAAGCATTTTCAAGGCTAGTTTTATCTATTAAAAATTGAGCGGTTTAATTACGATGTGTCTATAGACTGAATTCATTATTAAAATTAAAAAAATGGCATTGCTGAAGCGATCGGAATATAGTGCCGAAAATGAAGCAGGGATTCAAATAAATTTTCCAAACGAAAGGAACGAAAAAGCGTCAAGTATTGAAGACGAAAAAGATGCCAATGAGACCGCAAACGAGAAAGTAACTACAGTTTTCAGTCGCGAATACGAAAAAGCGTTTTTCAGCAATAAAACACCTCTCGCAAAAGAAAAGGACAACAGAAGACTTGAAGCGCTTAGCTCGCCGAAAATTAAAAAGCGGCAGCGAAAATTCCGCGCCCTGCGACCGAAAATATCGCTGCGGGACCTGACGTCGGAAATAATTATGGCCAAAAGTTTTCAGACTTACGGACTATTCGGCATTGTTTCCAATTTGAACAGATTACCGCCGAATTCAGACGCGGACCCGTCCTTGTATTTTAACTCCGGATCCAAAGGTATAGGAGATCTTAACACTTTTCGTTTGCTGAGCGGAAAAACGCGTAAAAACTTACTGCTAAAACAATAAAAATGTTCGTATTGCTTTATTAAGATTTTTATTTCCTCTAGGAAAATCTATAGTTGAAAAGTTACTTTTCATACTTTCACGACTTGATTGTGAGTGAAATTAAAATGAACTTTATTTTACTGTTTCGAACTTTTTAACTCAATATCCCCAAAGTACTTTGTAACGATAACATTGCAAGTTTAATAAATTCCAGAATTTTTCGGGATAGTCGTAAACTTTATGTGGAAATGTGCTGAAATTTTTATTTTTTGATTTTAATTTGGTTTTAAACGTGAAATTATGGTTTCAAGAAATGAAGAACCTACTATAGTTTTATTAATTTATATTATTATTACTGTTTGTAATTTCTTCGGGACTATTTTTCTTTTGCCTCAAAAATTTTTTGGTGTTTTGAAAACGTACCCTCCCCCACCTATGGGGTCTTTTGTTCTCTTTGTGTTAAAAAACTAAGAATAGCTCATTTGTTATGTTATTAATTTATATATGCGTCAATGTTGGTTGACGCTTACAATTTTTTATTATAAAATATTTCATTGAAAAAGATGGAAAAAACATTATCTCAATAATCTTCAAAAAAATAGAAAAAATATAAATTTCATTTAAATAATCAACATAAAGCCCAAAAGATATTTTTTAACGTAAAGCAACATTAAAACAAACATGAAATATTTTTACGTTAGAATTTTAAGGACCATAAAAGGCTGGTAGTATTCGTCATTTGCAGCTATGTTTTCCTTCGTGGGAATAAAAGTGGGAGGGGCTAAAAAAAAGTCGGTTGCCACGTTCATTGGTAATTTAATTTTTTCCCAAGCGCTCATTGGCTTAATGTGATTTATTGCTTCATCATAACTCTGTGTAGGTCTTTAACACCGAACGAATTCCGTTCAAATAGGAGGTTTGTATCAATCGTGTACCATGAATGTTTTTTAAAAGTATATATATATATATATATATATATATATATATATATTTTATAGGAATGATTGATTTTGTATTAACATTCAGCATGTCACCCAAACCCCACATGAAATCGGTTTACGAGGAGTATCGAACGGTTTTCGAATCCAAACTACAACAAGCCGGACTGGAACTGGAATACGAGTCGCCCGAAAATTCTTCCGTGTGTTTTCTAAAAATTCACGCTCCTTGGGACACTTTATCTAGTAGGTTTTATTCGGGGTCATTTCTGAGTCTACGTGTCTGTATGCGTCTGTTTGTTTGTGTGTCCACCTTCTGCTTGTACTATGTATGTCTTTCTGTCTAGCACACCAACTGTTAATTACAATCTTTATTTATTTATTTATTAGCTTTTAATTTCGAACAAATTATGATGACATAATACCTAAAAATAGACAGATAAAGGCAGTATACAATGCATCAAATCAATACATTTTAAACACAAACTACAAACTATACACTTAAAAGCAATGAATAAAAAATATCAATTGTACAGCTGTGTTTCTATTTAAATGTTTGTATGTCGGTTCTCAGTCTGTGTCTGGAAATTTTGATTGTTCTTTTATTTTAAAAATTGTACTTATAAAAAAAAATTGTTGATTTCTAAAATTTTTAAACTTGCTAGTCAGTTTCTTTGTAAATGTATTTGTGCAAGCCTTTCTGTCTCACGCTCCTTTTGTCTGGGTCTGCATGTCTACTGTAGGGTAGTGCATTTAATTTCGGCACTTTTCCAAATTGGGCATTTTTGATTTTGGACTATATCTTTGGTAATCCTGGACGGAATACGACGTTTGATAGCTCAAATAAGAGCTAATTATATGTAAATGACTGTCGTGAGCTTTTTATTTGTTATGTTATGATATTTTCGGGTGAAATCGTGTGATTTACAAAAAATAAAATTGTTACTCGTTTTTAGAACATGGGCATTTCATGATTACGCAATAAATTGGTTTAAAAATTAAACTGTTCTGGTAAAATTTAGTCTATTTTCCGAATTTTCAGTCCCCGGGGTTCTACGTTGCGTCTGTGGTGAGCAATTCTTATAAAAAAATAGTGTAATTTCGGCACACATTTGCTGTAGGTAAAAACGGGTTGAATTAAGTGGTCGGGTGTTAAACTATAAATGTAAATATTTAAAAGACAACGTTGAAATGTGTAGGGGTCATAGCACTGCACTTAAACTCGATTAAGGGGGTCCTTTTAAAAAGTGCCGAAATTAAATGCACTTTTTTCCCAAATTTTGCTCTTTTTGATACTATTTGGCATTTTAGCTGTAACTTTTTGCCAGTTACACGTTGAACAACAAGTAGAAGCTTAAATGAAAGAAAACTGTCTGGAAATAATGACAGGCTTTTAAATTTTTGAAAATTATGATTTTTTGACTGGGAACAATCGATTGTTTGTAAAGTGCCGAAATTAAATGCATACATTATTCGGCAATTTTCTATTTTTTTTAAAACTGATTTAATTAAGTGAAAAAATATTTTCGTACAGTGAAACTTTTATGACGCAACGCAGTATCGTAAAAGCTTTAAAATGAGCTATCAAACATGAAAATCGGGCCATACAGTGAAAAGTTACATTGGAAAAACGAAAAAGTGCCGAAATTAAATGCACTACCCTATTTTCTAATTGACTTTTTGTATTATGTTTGAATTTGGGTCTCGATTTTTTAATTTTTTTTTTAAAAAAAGTTTAAAAAATGCTTTTATGCACTGTTTTTAAAAATGTTTAAGTTTGTGTAAAAGCTAGAAACAAAATAACTATTGATTTGTTTGAATTTATAAATTCGGCCATTACAAAGTAACGCTCAAAGTTTTTTTTTTAAAATACAACCATTAATGTTAAAAATTCGTGACAGAGGAAAGTCACAGTGTAGGCATCTTGCACTGGAATTCGGTTTATACATGAAGTATGCAATATACATAAGTGTCACCATAATGAATAATTACCGTCCCTCCTACTCATCTTTCGTAGTATGCAGATCAACCGACCGAAATTTCGCGCCTTTTCGGTCCGTTGATCTGCATACTACGAAAAATGACTAGGAAGGACGGTAATTATCCATTATGTTGACACTTATGTATATTGCATACTTCATGTATAAACCGAGCTCCAGTGAAAGGTGCCTATTAGAAAAGTACTACACTTCCAGCATACTTATGAAACATATCAGAAAAAACTTTTAATAAAGCATTCGTATATTTCGTTTCAACTAAATTCATTAATAAGACATTATTAATGTTTTATCTAGAAAGTAAAATAGATTTCATTTTATCGTTTTAATTTGCAAAATATTGAGAGGATTTAGGTGTAGCTACGGTGAATCAAACCAGAGTTCCGATTCAACGCTCAGACGTGAACGGATCGGATAATATAATTTCTACATTTGAACGATCCAGTAGTAAGTACGTGCGATGGCTCTGTCGCGGGAAAAATCCACTAGAAAACGAAGATATGTACGATTCCCCGGAAAGGTGCGGTTAAGTTTTATAATAAATAAGCCGAGATTTTCAGGTATTACGGTAATCTTACATCTTACATAATTTGCATACGGTGTCGGTTAATTTGCATGAACGTTTTGTCGCAGCTGATTGATCGTTTCGTATGATGTTCAGTTAAGTAATAGCAAAAATATTTCACATAATAATGCTCATGCACATTGACTGTCCTAAATAGGATGTCCCTAATTGGGGCGCGCCCCAGTTAGTTATATATATGTTATAAATATATATATATATATATATTGGCATTCTTCAAGTATAACCCATTCAATTACATGGAATACTTTAGGTATAGACGAACTAACAGTTTAAATCCCTTATTTTTCATGAAAATTATCGTAAGAATACTTATAAATGACCTGATCGTGAACTGTAGACCCTAGTTTCCCTAAGCAACCTAAGCAAAACCTAAAAATCAAGCCAAATTTAAACTTTAGTTTGAATTTAAGGTTTTGCTTAGGCTGCTTAGGGAAACTAAGGTCTACACTCCACGATTCAGGTTGCTCATTAGTTTTATCTTGACAAAATTTTTAAGTTAACGTGTTTTTCTTAAGATTTATCAAAAAACTATTTTATTTTAATTAATTGTACTTGAAAAATAAGGGATTTAAACTTGTAGTTCGTCTATACCTAAAGTAGTCCACGTAATTGAATGGGTTATACTTAAAGAATGCCTATATATATATATATATATATATATATATATATATATATATATATATATATATATATATATATAAATATATATATATATATATATATATATATATATATATATATAATTTAATTAAGGATGGTTCATACTTATGACAAAACAAAACTTTTCTAAAATTCTCCAAAGGACAATTTTAAAAAAGCCAAAAGTTCTTTTAAACAAGCCAACCAAGCCAAAACGTCCTTTGGACTTTTTCCTTTGGACAAAATATAATTGTTATTTGAATGCGATTTTGTCTTTGAGATAAAGTCCAAAGGACAAAATTCAAAGGAAAAAGTCCAAAGGACAAAAAGTATCAACAAGTTGTCCAAAGAAAAAAGTCCAAAGGACGTTTTGACGCTGTTTTTGTCTTTTGGACAAAGTCCAAAGGATTTTGTCTTTGGATTGGACTTTGTCCAAAGGACGTTTTGTCTTAAATATGAACTGGCCTTTAGTTGCTTGCTACTTGGTCCCTTATTTTTTTACATTACCTTAGCACAATCTGGTGAAAACGTATTCAAGGAAAAGTATTTTTTTAAGGACTTTGTGTGAAAATAAAAGAAATATTAACAAGAAAACAACAGAAATTGAAACTGATTTGCAATGCCATTTATTTTTGATTCAGTATCTAGTAAAACGTGTCTATCGATTTTTTGGCTTGCGTATTGAATGTTTAATTACTTGAAAGATTAGCTATTTTTCCGTAATAAAACTCATAACCTGGGCGGGTGTGCAGACATATCATTATATTTTTTCGCAAACTTTAAAACTGTATTTAAAATTTTTCGTTCCAATTCTAGTAAAAGTGAGCTTTATAGAGTAAACATTTAAACGATATATTCGCTATATTTCAAATTTTACGATTTTAACGTTAGTTATTTTGGAAAAATAACTAACGGTCATAAATAGATAGAAAACGATAAATAAAAATAAATAGATAAATAAAAATAAATAGAAAACGGTCATATGCAGAAATTTTACACTCTAGTCACATCTGTAATATTGTGATAACGTTAATATTACACCTTAATATTTTTCTATTTTATTGTTTTCGTGGTTGAAATATTTTATTATTATAAAAAATTCATTTGTTTTTTTGACATTTTACAATATTTCCAGAAAAGCTTTATTTACAATGGAATTCAATCGAGCGCGGATAGAAAATTTTATGATACAAGACAAAGACATGTTTTTTACGCAAATTCAGCGAATCCGATTGGTGTACGATATTTTGCAGCAGGTTACGGTCAAATTTTCGGAAATAAAAGGTACAAAGTAATCTGTTTTTTGACATCACACAATTTCCATTAATTAAAAGATCACGTGTAACAGATTAAAAAAACAGTCAGTGTGGTATTCGAGATAGGTAGCGGTGTGGTACTTAACAAAATCGAAAGCAGTAGGTTAAGTGGGTATAATTTATTAATTTTAAGAATCGAAATAAGTATAGCTACTTTATAACTGGCTAGCGCCAGTGGCGAAATAAAGTCAGTTAACTACATTTAAAATAGATAGTTATCGACAAATAAAATTTAGCTGATCTTGATAATTGCAATATTGAATCGACTATTTCACAAAAAAAATATTTTAAATTTTTTTAACAAAAGTGGTTTAATAATAATAATCAAAACCTGTATTTTAATAATTTTTATCAAATTTCCTTATTTTGGAGCCCAAATGGAATTTTTTTAAGGTCAAAATTTTTGTATATGTTGTAAAAAGTGGAATTAAAAAAATCTGCATTCTTATTTGTTTAAACAAAACGTCCTAACCGCACAATTTTAATTGGTCCCTTCATATCTGCGTACTAAAGTTAAAATCCCTCAGGATGAAATTAAGGGCGTACCCGCTCTCTTTCAGGAAAAACAAAGAATAAACGCGTGAGAATAAAAATAATAAAAGAAAGTTGTCAGAGATGATGTAACCAATTATTATTAAGTTGCGTCCAGTGTTTCTTTCCACGTGATTTTCTCTCAAAGAACGAGTGGTTACTTTAGCACTCAGCGATTTTCACCCTGATAGACTTCATCTTTATTTTTTGACGTCAGCCAGATATAATTCAACCATAACTAATTTAGCTTTAATGTGGGATTTAAGTAGTAGGTAGGTAGTTAATTTGTTAATATTTAAGAAAAAAATCAAGATGAAATAAAGCATGTATTATCTAAGGTTCCATGTTTTTTTTCTCGTCTCTTGGTTTGTTTTGGTTCTAAAGTTACTTTTTGGTTGTTTAGTCCAAAAAGTGTGGATATTACATACCGTGGATCTTTGCTCTTCAAATCTGGCAGCGAGTTAGTTGGAGCTGTAAATTAAAAATTATGAGCCAAATTAAAAAAACCTAATAATAATAATAAAAATTTAATTAAATTAATTTAACTTTAAGTCAAAAAAGGAAAAAAAAGGAATTTAAAGCTTTAAATATAAAATTTGCTAGGGCTAGATTTATGTATTGAACTTTTCGAACAAACAGTTACATGTTATTTATTTACCCCGAATGAGGAAGTTGAAGCCAAAAAATGAGGAAGTTGAAGCCAAAAAATGAGGAATTCAGGGCCGAATTTGGAGAAAGTTAAAGTTTAAATTTACTAAGCTTATGCCTAAGCCTAAACCTCATCCCAAACCGAGATTTTTTACCTTTTCAGCTCTAAGTGGGGTAACTGACTTAAACTCAGCCATCCTTATTTTTTTTTACCGGCTGTTATTTTTGCCATGCGCAAAATTATAAAATGAACTGTGTTTGGCTAGAAAGATCGTCATGTCGCCTATCTAGCAATACGCCGTTCATTTCATAACTTTGGGCATAGAAAAAAATAACAGCCCGTGACTGAAATTAAGGCTGGCCGAGTTTAAGTCAGTCACCGAATAATTTCAGGGCTAAGTTTTGAAAATCACCACTCGGCCGACGCCGTGGGACTGAGCTTCTTGCAGAAACACAACGTCTACACCAATTACTATCCACTTCATGACGGCGACAAGTATATCGACATAAAAAACACCGACAAAAAACCCGTCAGCCTATTTCCATTAAGGTTGGTTTAGGCGTATTTTCAGGTAAAATGCGAGTCCGCGTATTTTCAGGTAAAATAAGGGTTCTCGTGTTTCAGGTAAAATAGGGGTCCTTTTATTTTCAGCTAAAACAAGGGTGCTTGATTTTTAGGTAAAATACGGGTCCACGTTTTTCAGGTAAAATACGGGTCTGCATATCTTCACGTAAGATACGGTTCCGCGTTTTTTCAGGTAAAATAGGGGTCCGTTTATTTTAAGGCAAAATGTGGGTTCGCGTATTTTCAGGTAAAATATGGTTCCGCGTATTTTTAGGTAAGGTACGGGTCTGCATATTTAGGGAAAAAAAGGGGTCCGCTTATTATGGTGAAAACCAAATTCACAAAGTCAATTCTCACAACTGTACAATCTCACAGTTTTTTTGTCCAATCTCACAACTCAAGGGTGTAATCTCACAACCAAGTAGTGCAATCTCACAACCAAAATAATTTGTTTGCGACAATTAAGTTTTGGGTTCTTTTCAGGTTTCGCTTAAGCTTGGAAAAAAACAAAGGTTTTGGTCCGCAAGGATAAAAAATTGAGTTATTTTATTATTTTTATCGTAAACTATAAAAACTGAAACCTTTTACAGCAATATACGTTTGAATTTGATTTTCAAACGCATTTTAAAAAAGGGTGTGAGTTTACAATCTGCGGTTGTGAGATTACACCACGTTGTTATGAGATTTATGATCGTTATGATTACATGTTGTGAGAAATCACCTTTTTGATTGTCAGAGTTTTGGCCACCCTTATTTTTAGGTAAAATACGGTTTCGCGTATTTTCAGGTAAAATAGCGGTTTGCTTATTTTAAAGTAAGATATGGTTTTGCATATTTTCAGGTAAAATAGATGTGCGCTTATTTCAAGTAAAATATGGGCTTGCAGGTTAAATACGGTTTTATGTATTTTCAGAAAAAAACATACGGGTCTGCATATTTTGAGGTAAAGTACAGGTCCACTTATTTTCAGATAAAATACGGCTCGGCTTATTCATGAAAATACAGGTTCGGTATTTTCAAGTAAATTAGGGTTTCGCGTAGTCTTAAGGCTGATTCATACTTATGTAAAAACGTCCTTTGGACAAAGTCCAAAGGACGTTTTTACATAAGTATGAACCAGCCTTTAAATAAAATACAAGTTCGCGTATTTTCAAGAAAAGTTTGGGTCCGTGTATTTGTAGATAGGTTCGCGTATTTTCAGGTAAAATACGGGTTCGCGTTTTTTGTCTTTTCAAGTATTCAAACCTTTTTTCTTGCAATTATTTTAGAATGGTGGGGCTTTCAACCAAAATTTTATACTAGCAACAATGTTAATATAGCGTTAAAAGCGGTCAAATGTGTTTAATCATCCATAATAACCGGCCTATTTCACCTATAAAAAGGATTAGATGTGCTAATTTTCAGGTAAAATACAGGTCCGCGGGGTTCTGCGTCTGCTATTATGGTGTTGCAACAAACACCTCAAAATTTCTTTAGCTTTAAAATGTCATATAGTATTCGTGATCACGTCATATATGTTTTGCTCCGTGAGATAGCTTGTCGGAGGAGCAGCGGCAAAACAGGGCTTCAAAATGAAGGTGCCAATATGGCTCAAAGAATGCCGCGCGGCCGGTTATTAGACATAAATGCCGGCGTCCCTTTATGCGAGAGGTGTCCTTTGATGCGCACAGGATTCCTTAGGTTTAGAACAATGGATTTTGACCAGGGTGAAGCTGTATCTTTGGAAAGTGCGTAAAAACATTATAACTGAGCATATTATAGGCCGTGGTTATATGAAGCTTGGGCCCATCCAAAACGACTTATCAAATACCAACCATTAGACCAGATTAGGAATTACTTTGGAGAAAAACTGGCGTTGTATTTTGCCTGGACTGGTATTTTATGTTTTTTTTTTTCTTTTTTAAGCTATTGTTTATAACCATTTTATTATCGTTTCTTTTAATTTTTAATAATATCAAACTAAAATATTACAAGAAAAAAATTTCTATAGTAAAATTTTTTTAAAATTTTTGGTTGTTTTGAGAGTTATAATTTGAATCGAAATTAAAATGCATAGTAAACAAAAAAAATATTTTAAACTTATTCCAACGTTTCGAAAAAATAAATGAGTCTGATGAAAATTTGTTTTATCAGTTTGAAAAGTGTGAATAACAGTTTTAAAACAGTTTAATATTATCTATTGTTTATACAGCGCGACTAATTTTAAGTTAAAGAATATTATAATGAATCGTAATATTATAATAAATTAGAATCGTAATATTATATTAAATTAGCATTTTGTTTTAAGGTATGTATACCACCTGTTTGTTGCCGTTAAGTCTCTTTGGGTTATTTTGTTTTTTGTACTCTCTCGGTACATCAATTATCTTGCACGAGACATGGGATGACCAAGCCATTCACAAACAAGCATGTGAAAAAAAAGCAGATAATATAACAATATGCAGGTAAAAATTATGTGCACAGGCAAAATTTAGAAAGAACTTCAGAGATTATCTTTTGATAGCAGCGCGGTAGATTTATAAATATAAACGCATCAAACAAATCAAAAATTTTGAAATAAAATGTGTTGAATAGGGCAGATGAAGACAAATTATTTAACTTTATTCTAATGTTTTAAAATGATAAAACAAATTATGGTCGGGGTTTAAATAAATTTAAGAATATAATTTAGTGGATTAACAAAAACACAAACTGAGCAGAATTAAATTACTAAACATTTAATTCTTAAAAAACAAGTAAAATTAAGTTGTGCAAATTCACGCGGTCGTGTTCAAAATTTGTCTAAAAATTATATTTATAATGAACTTCAAAAACATTTGAATTCTTCAATTTGACGCAAATTTTGGACTATTTAAAGAATTGTAAGTCGCCCTCTTGCCTGCTGATCTTTTTTTACGGTTTTCTCTCTGTTTTCTTTTGTGTTTCTGGCTTAATCACTTCTTCCATAAAGCGTTTCGTTCAAATTTATGGGCGCAGACACGTTACATAACTCACAAATTATGGTTATGGACGACCTATAGAACCTATAGACTAACAGCTGCTGTCCTTTTCATCATCTTCGTCTTGAAACTTTGACTAAAATCTTAATCGTTTTTCTTTCTCCGGCCTTTGCGTGAACTTTGCCAACCTTTGGATGCTTGGATATGACCACGGTTTTGGGGAATTCGTGGTAAACTATTTACTTTTAACGCCATGCCTTTGGAGTAGGATGACTCTATTTCTACTATAATCCATACTTCAACATTTGGCCTCTGTGCAGTGTGCGGTAAATCGGCTGGTGATCTTCATACTTTGTACATTCAATACTACAATTGCAAAGATATCTACCACATTAAATGCATAGGGTTAATGAAACTTAAGCCTAATGCATCGACGAAGCAGCTACTTGATTTACCTGGCCACCAAGTTTGTTATCACTGCTAAAAGCCAGAGTGCGCTTTACCACTTCGCCGCATGTCACCTAGAAAGCTTTCTAATTGCTCAGAAATTGCACCTACTACTTACGATCTCTCTGACGAGCTTGCTCAAAACGGATTGGAAATCGCTCTACTGAAATCCAACTACCAGAAGGATATTCCCTCGATCATTGAAAAGCTGGAATCATTATCGTCTACTATTCAATTTATGTTACCGAATCAATAGCCTCAGAACTCTTATGCGGCAGCGGTCAAAAAAGGGATTAATGCCTCTCAAGCCCCTGTTTATTACGCCGTTAAGGAGGTTTCGAGTGAAAAAGAAATGAAGTCCCAGATTATTATATCGAATTTTCCAGAATCTTACCAGGAATTTCTTAACGACCTGCTTACCAGCTTTAAAAACTTTTTTGATGATATCAGGCTTGCGGACCACTGGAAATACGTAATGTCTGCCGAGCGGTTGGGTAAACTAGAAGATTCTCAAAAATCAAAGAGAAACCGCCTAGTTAAAATAACAATGACAAATTTTTCGGGACAAGGATCTATTTACGCTAGGAATCTTCTAAACCGTTACAGTTCTCTGTTTCAAAATTTCAAACTGTCAGTTAGATCCCGTGGACTTTTCATGCGGGCGTCCATGCCCTTAAGCGAAAAAAAGGAGTTTAGAACTTACCAAAAGATGCGCGAGGAGGCATTCTTTAAAACCTTTGAACTAAAGAAAAATGGTATTCTTAATATAAGCTACTCTGTGAAATGAGACCAAAAAAAGTGACCACTACTTTGCTAAATTCGAGCACAATTTAAACGACAATAAATGGGTCCAAGTTGAAAAAATGTTGAATTTAAAATCCTAACGGGAGGGAACTCAAATCATTTAACATCTAAAGTAAAGGATAATCTAAATTTTTTAAAATGTGTCTATGGAAACGTCCGTAGCATTTTTAACTCTTCTCATCGAAATTCTCTTAACATTTGTTTGTTTTAAAAACATTATGACATATTGCTTTTCACAGAAACATGGCTAAAAGATGAAATATCCAATTCTCTGCTTAACGTTAACAATTTTTACATTTTTAGACACGATGGGACTGATAAGATGGTGGGGTTCCCTTTGTTTGTTTTTTTTTTGTTTTTTTGGCTTTTATTATATTTTATTATTGTGTGGTGTTTTTTTTAACATTTCTATTTTTTCGCTTAGCCAAAGCCTAAACTATAAATAAAAAGTATATATTATATATTATGGTTTGTATTGAAAGAAAAAACAAAACTATACATGCTAGGGGAGGAAATATTCTCTCGTTGCGCTGTGTATATATTCTCTCTGTGACGCGGACAGAAAACAAATGCATACAATTTATGAAATACATCTGCGGCCGACTGCTCCTCGGCCGACTTGCGCTCCGCCATGTGTGCGCCGCGCTCAATGCTGGCGGTCAAATGCTCGGCGATCAAGTGCTGGCGTTCAAATTTCCGGACACCGATAAGATTGGCGGAGGTGTTGCCATATATGTGAAACAAGGTATTAAAGCTCGAAAGTTTAAATTGCCACAACGTTTTAAATCTCTCGAAATTATAGTGGCCGATATTATTGGCGAGCAACCTTCTAGAATATTGTCTTTTTATCTTCCTCCTAACGCAACAGAAGATTACACTGAACTTTTTTGTGAATCAGTTTCTTTAATTGCTAATGCTAAAAATCCGGTGACAATATGTGGGGATTTTAACATTCGCAAAAAGTTTTGGAATGACACTATTTATGAAGGTCAAATTGCTAAATCCCTAGGCATATCTTTAATGGAACAATCATTTAATCAATTAGTAGATAAGCCTTCTAGAGGGCCCAATTTTATTAGACCTCATTTTTTTGTAACTTCAACATTCAGGTGTCAAACATTTTAATTATGGAGCCACTGTTTGATAGCGATCACGACAGTATTGAATTTCTATATAATGGTCCAAAAGTCAATAAATTTAAGTCTCAACAAAAATTTCGTGATTTCAAACATGCTGATTGGGGGGTTATGATTAAGTATTTAAATAATAATGATTTCAGTGGTCTTTTTCAAAGTAACGCAAAAGCTGAAACTCATTGGAATATTATTAAATCCGAAATTAATAAAGCTATTGAAATGTTTGTTCTATTAAAACACAAATCGAATAATAAAAAACACTTTTATCCTAAGTATATCTTAACCGCGGCCGGTCTGGGCTGGGTTTGGTGTGCTTAAAGCGTTCGGTTCGTTTGGGTTTGTGCGGGGAAGGTTGTTCGGGGGAGGTAGTTCTGTTGTTTGTTCGGAGGTGTTTGGAAGTGGGGGCGGTGCTTCCTTGCCAATTTGTGAGAATTCGGCATTGAAATCCGGAGTTTTTTGGGTTTATAAAGTCACCGATACATTTTCCAACACTTATCACGTGATTTTATTGTGTATTTCGTTGTTTTATGTGTTTAAATATCTTTGCGGATTTTTTTTTTTTTTTTTTGAGGGCACAGATGGGGGAGGTCTGAGCTGGAAGAAAGGTCAGAACTGTTCCGAACAGTTCTAGAACGCATAGCACAGGGGCATGTAGAGTACCGGTTAAATGTACTTAGTAAAAAAAGCAAATATGGAAAAAGCGCTTGCATCCTGTCATTAGAGCGGAATATAATAAACTAAATAAAAAAAATTAAGACTGAATTTAATAAGTTTGTGGAAAAACAAGAAAATAAAATATTGTTAAGTAATAACAAACCCAGTCTGTATAAGTTTATAAATAATCAAAAAAACTTTAAACTTTCAAATTCCAGCATTCCACTATTAAAAAATTCAAATGGGGAACTAATAAGCGGACCCAATTCGCAATGCTCAATTTTAAACTCAATTTTTTGTAAGAATTTTAAAAACGACCACAAAAATTATCCTATTTTGCCTAAAAAACTAGAGCATAGTATTTCTCTAAAGTCAATTAAATTTACACCTGAATTAATATATAAATGCCTTAATAAGCAAAATAGTAAAACTAGTAGAACTTCTGATAATTTGCCTCCAGTTTTTTTTTTAAATCTAGCAAGACCCTTAGCTAGCCTTTTCTTTATCTATCTATCTTAATCTAGCCCTTTAGCTAACGTCTTTGAAGTTTCATTTAAAGCTCATGACCTTCCGTTTACTTGGCTAACAGCAGATATAATTCCGATCTTTAAAAAAGGTTGTCCAAGTGATCCTAACAATTATGTCCAATATCACTGATCTGTTATAGCCTGTAAAGTTATGGAAGCTGTCATTTATGACCAAATGTTTATCTTAAATTAAAAACCTTATATCTAAAGATCAACATTGATTTCTGCGCCGCCAATCAACATGTTCTTTGCTACTTAAATCTTTTAACGACTGGACTAAAGCTGTTGATAATAATTTAATAATTGACACAGTTTTTATTGATTTTAGTAAGGCTTTTGACTCGGTTTGTCATAATAAGCTTATATCCAAATTAGAATCTTATGGAATAACTAGAGATTTATTAAAATGGATTACTGCTTTCTTACACAATCGTAAAAAATGATTAGTATTAGCAAGAATATATAACACAAAAGAATGTCCGACTGTACACTAAATTTTTGACCAAAATTTTGCGAGAAAAGTCGCACTTTCGAATTTGTGTGCGACTTTTCTCGCAAAAATCCTCCATTTTCTGCAAGTTTTTCCGCGCTGCGATTTTTTACACAGTGTTAGTTTTCTCGCAGTGGGGACTGCGACTTCTTTCGCACTCTATGCTGCTTTATTTGCACTGCGATTGTTTTTGCACTGCGAGCCTGGCCGCGCAACAAAAAAAATAAAAACAAAGCGAAGCAAAAATTTTGTGTTTAAATGAGTAAAAGTCGTTTTTTTTTACCTTAAGATGTTAAAACTTTTTAGTTTTAATAAAATAAAATTATTTTCGAACGTTTTAAAATTAAATAAAACAAGTTTCGAAGTGTTTTGCGTCTGTATTTTTTTTGTTGCACGGCCAGGCTCGCAGTGCGAAAATAATTGCAGTGCGAATAAAGCAGCATAGAGTGCAGTCGGATAGAGTGCAGTAAGAAGTCGCAGTCCTCACTGCGAGAAAACTAACACTGTGTTAATAATCGCAGCGCGGAAAAACTAGCAGAAAATGGCGGATTTTTGCAAAAAAAGTCGCACACGAATTCAAAAGTGCGACTTTTCTCGCAAAATTTTGGTCAAAAATTTAGTGTACAGTCGGACATTCTCTTGTGTTATATATTCTTGGTATTAGGTAATGCAAGTTCCGACTATTCAAACGTCATTTTGGGGGTGCCTCAAGGTTTAGTTCTTGGGCTTCTGCTGTTTCTTTTATTTATAAAAGATTTACTGGATGAAATAAATGGTGTCTCTTGCAAAATTTTTGCGGATGACGTCAAGTTATATAGTGTACAATCAAAAAATAATAGTAACATAGTATTTCAAAACAATATAAATAAGTTAATGGCTTGGGCACATAAATGGCAACTCAAGATAGCAGAGAAAAAATGTAATATTATTTACATGGGTCATAATAACCCTAAACATCCGATTTTTTTAAATGGAATGAAACTTATTACCAACAATGAAGCAAGAAATTACGGTGTTTTAGTTAGTTCATGTCTAAAACCTTCTGAACACTGCAAGCTTACTGCTAAAAAGCTTTAAATATTGTAAATACCTTATTTAGATGGTTCCAAACAAACAATCTTAATGCTTTAATAACATCGTGCAAATGTTATTTGCATCCTATTTTGGAATATTGTTCTCAGGTTTGGTCCCCTTATTTATTTAAAGATATTGATATCATTGAGCGTGTTTAAAAGTATTTTACAAGAGGCTTATATCAAAGATGCAATTCAGCGCTCAATGAAAGGGTTATCCAGACTAAAACTTGAGCCTCTTGAGATTCGCCGCATAAAATTTGATGTAATCATGTGTTATAAAATAATTAGCAACCTAAGCGACTTAAAATTTAACGATTTTTATACTTGGGGAAATTTTCTTAGTAAAAACGACCATTTGCTTAAATTAAACTTGCCCAAAGTTTCTAAAGATATATTATTGTTTTCTTTTTATTCGCGAAGTGCAAAATATTGGAACTTTTTATCTAAAAATGTAGTTGAATCTAAAACACTAAGAATTTTCAAAAATTAATTAGAAACTGTCGATTTTTGTACGTTTTTCAAATTTAATAGACACATGTGAGCAGCCTTCGGGCTCTTTGTGTTCTCTCCTTTTATTTACTTATATCAAAAATATATTATATATTCTTGCTTATATGTGGTTAAATATCTTGCATTTCGCGCACAGTACTGTACAACATTCCTAATTACTTTTTTTGTATATTTATTTGTGTGTTTTTTTACTTAATATTATGGTATATGCGCTTTATCTTTCTTGTCAGATCTCTCACTTGTATTTTTAAATTGTAAATAAATAAAAAAATTCAAAAGTTTAAAAAAAGTGTAAACATTTGGAACAAAGTTAGACATGTCGAAAAAATGAGAATTTACTAAATTAGGATTATTCTTATTAGCTAAAATTTAAAAAAAATAAAACACACCTCTGTAAAACAACGATTATAAAAACTGTCGTCAAACGCAAGAAATTTAAAAAAAAGTTAAAACTATGATTGGTAATTCTAGAGTGTAATGAAACGCCAGAAAGTGAAGAATCGCTAACTAAACCAAAAATAGATAATACTATATATTATATTAATATAATATAAAGTATTATATATTTTTGGCCACCACGCTTATGTTCAGTAAAACAAGTCAAAAAAACTTCGTTGAGTACGTACATAAAAAGAATCACAAACATCACATTTTGAAATATATACTACAATGTTACTGGCCAATTCCTCGGACATTAAACTATTTAAATTTTAATTTAATTTATTTTTGTAAAACAAAAGTGAACTTATTAAAACAGGCGAGTGGTAAAATGTTTTATACTCTGTGTTATTAAAAATGCGCTTTATAGTACAGGAATTTTTACCAAAAAATGAAAAATTATTGTGGAAAGAGAGATTTTTAATAGTGATGTATATTTTTATTCAGTTAGCAATTCTACAAAGCAAATGCTTATTTTTTTATATTCCAAATTTGTTCACCTTAGGCTAGTCCACATTTTTTCTGGCTAAGCATACGGCCGGGGAGAAATCGCTTTTTTCCTGTTTTATTCTTAGAGCATTTTTCAGGGCTAATACATAATAGGAAGAAAGGGGTGGGGATATTATTCAGAAGAAACTAGCTAAGACCTAACAATTTTAAAATTATATAGTAAAACTGTTAACCTTTATAAAATTGAGATAA
Source organism: Microlaimidae sp. YZB2_3 (assembly GCA_030248175.1). Lineage (NCBI taxonomy): Eukaryota > Metazoa > Nematoda > Chromadorea > Desmodorida > Microlaimidae > Microlaimidae sp. YZB2_3. The sequence continues at coordinate 2,361 of JASAMX010001058.1, read as the reverse complement.
AGTAATTGTATACTGTAAACTAAAATAAGTACTACTAATTTATATAAAGATTAAAATAATTATAAGTTTATTTAAAGTTATTGAAAGTGCTAAATATTAGTTTAACAAATTTTGTAATAATGAATGCTTACTATAAATTGTTATGCAATATTTATATAAATTGAGTGATATAAAATTGTAAGGTTATATATATGAATTATAATAGTGATTGTTATAAAGTTACTTGCTAAAATTAAGTAATATATATTTGTAACCTATAATTAGTAACCTACTGTTAGCAATTAAATTATGACTCATTGAACAAATGCTGTACATAGTATAATATTTATTTATATTTTAAATGGTTTATGCTAGGTAAATAAATATGATTTGTAAGAAACGTGAGATTATTAAGTTTTTATGCGTTGTTTAATTATAATCAGGGAAGAGCGCGGAGCGCTCTTTCCCTTATATTAAATGGGTTAAGTCACTGCGCGGTTAACCGTTGTTGATGGCGTCATCGAAATCAACAAAACCTTTAATAGTTTTTTAGCCAATTAAAAATCTAAACATTTTACATAACTAAAATATTACCCATATTTTTCTGATATTAAAAACCTTAAAACTTTTGCTAAAAATACCTGAATTTCATACTAATAAGCTTAATTTGCTTAACTTTTTTTGTTTTTTTTTTTTGGGGTCCCCCAAAAATTTTTTCCTGTGGTAAATATTTGGAGCTGATTTTTTGCACGTAGATGCTAAATTGCCCCCGCACCTGAATTTTATTCTCGAATATGCTCTATTGCCCGTAGTTAAACCTCTGTTCATGTGAAAAACGACCAGTTTTTTTCTAAGTTACCCATTAGGTACTGGGGTACTTGTGTGACACTTTTTTTCCTTACTGAATTACATATTAAGTAACTTCATTCAGTAATACACATTCTCTTGTGGTTATTTTTTTGGTTTAAATTATAATTCCTTACCTTTTTTATAAAAATTACTAATTTTCAACGAGAAAGAGAGAGAAAAAATATCCTTACCACTAATTAGCAGCCATATGGCAACAATAAAAATATTTTAAAAAATAAAATGAAATAAATCTTGGGTGAGCGCTGCGGGGTACAATGTCTCAATAGACGGAAATTTATCAAAATCGAAACAGAAAAAAACTCTTTTTTTATGGAATACTATGAAGCTACAATCACTCCAAAAATTTAATGCGAGAAAAGACTGGGATCTGGGTAACCTCGTAAAATTGTATGGAACCTGGAAAAACCATTTACAATGGTGTGGTTTTGTTGTTTAAAAATAAACCATCAATCCAGAAAAATAAGCACAAAACAAAAGTCCAAATAAAGCTAATTTCCAAAAAAGTGGTTAAATCAGGTCTAACAAAAAATTAAACAAAAGAAAAACACACTATTTTATATGGTTCTTTCAGTACATACATTTTTACGGAGTTACCCAGACTCAATTTTTGTAAAGTATACTGCTTAAAATTACATTGTAAGTTTTAGATATGAAAATAATTGTATTCATATCATGGACACCATGACGTTTCTTTTAAAATGAGTAAATTTTTTCAATGTTTTATATCTTTAATAAATGACATTTAATTTAATGCATTAAAAGGCGGAATTTCTAGCAAAAGACGAAACAAAGTTTCAAAAAAAGCCTTATGTTAAATGGAAATAGTATAAAGCTACATAAGTCTAAAAACTAAATGCCAGAAAAGACTGAAAGGCAAGTCTCTTTAAAACCTGTAAATTAATAACAGATTTTGTGAATTTTTCAGAAAAACAAAACCGAATAAAAACAATACGTGTAAAAGCTTTAGTTTGCGTTTTTTAACCATTAATAAAACTTAATTCACATAAATTTCTCTCAAAGTGGATTAACTTTTACATGAGTTAACCAGCTGTAAATACCACAGTATTTGTTAAGTCACACGTCGTCAAAACGATACAATAAAGTATAACGCAAGCGTCACAGTGACCATGAAAAATTTCTGTCAAAATAAGTTATCGCATTGCGCATTAGATTTTGTAATTTATCATTATTTTAGTATAAAGCAAAATGTACCGCCATATTAACGGCTTTTTCAAATAAAATATGTGAAGTTTTAAGTCCGAAAAATAAGAAAAATTCAAGATTTAATATAAGGCGACTTTTTAATTTAATGTTTCTATTTATTACATAAACAAAATTAGCTGTCAATGTATTTGTTAAATTCAAAAGTCGCCTTATATTAAATCTGAATTTTTCAATGTTTTTCGGACTTAAAACTTGATATTTGATTTTAAAAAGCCGTTAATATGGCGGTACGCTTTTCTTTTCTGTCAAAAAATAATGGTAAATTTCAAAATTTAATGCGCAATGCGA